>BQNB010051805.1:2191-40798 GCA_026074375.1 Tanacetum coccineum | reverse complement strand
TCTTCTTTCGAATCACCCTTGATCTTTGTTAAATCAAAATGATCGATTTCTGGTAGTTTATCACAAACCTATTAGCCCTCTCAGCCTTCCTTCTTGGAATTCTTATGAACACAAAATTGTGTTCTTCTTTCTTTCTCTTCTCTCCAAATCTCTCTTGGTCAATTTTCTCTTGATTGATTCCCTGAATCAATTAGTTTCTGATTCTCTTGTTCTGCAACAATTCCCTGAATCGTTGGTCTCTTTTTCTCTTTTCTGGAAGGTAAAACTTGATTCCCTGAATCAAATTTTCTGTCTCTCTCTCGTCTTTGGATTCCCTGAATCCAATTGGTTTCTACCCTTTTGAAACGATTCCCTGAGTCGTTTGTATCTTCTTCTGGTAACGATTCCCTGAATCGTTGGTAAACTCTTGCTGGAACGATTCCCTGAATCGTTGGTTAATTTGATTCCCTGAATCAAATTGTTTATCTTTCTCTCGTCTCTTCCTCCTCTCGTTCACCCTAATAATTTCAAATATAAAATATGTTTAAAGCAATGCCCCTTAATCACCACATGAACAACCTATTTAACCCACCAACCCAAGTATATATACGGGTTAAATGGGTCAGGTTCGGGTTATGTGTAAACAGGTTAGAGTTGACATAGCTGACCCGATTATTTAAATGGGTCAGGTTCGGGATGGTGTTTTCTGACCCGCCAACCTGTCAACCCGAACTCACCAACCCGAACCCGACACGAATTGCCACCCCTAGCGATAGAGATATACGTGTACTTAAATTAATAATGTAAATTACTCAAAATAAAATATTCAAAATACTTGCATATGAAATGGTAAGAAAATTAGAGATGGAGCGGGAACCGGAGAGAAGTTGTTGCTAAAACTGCACATGAAAATGTAGATGAAGATCAAGTGCGTGCGAGATTAAAAATATATACATAATAAGTAGGCTTTTAAACGAAATGGATATACTAGGTTTTTTTTATAATGCTGTAAATGTTGATAAAGTGAATAAAAAATAAAAGTGCAAAAGAACACCAACTATGATATTTTAAGTTTAAATGTTGATTAAAGTATTAAAAATCGTTACTGTACAAACACTATGATATTTGTTAGTTTGTATACTAACCAAAAGTTTAAAAGTGTTCAGTTTAGTTACTGCAACTTTCCTTTGATTGTAAAATAATAACTAAGTTTGAAAAATGTTCTATTTTAATCGCTCAAAGTTTCAATAGTGTTTTATTATTGTGTAATTTTTTTTACTTGTGCATAAGTTGGTTGTAAATTACGTTGTTTGAGAACTTGAGATAAGTGAAAATCAGTTGGTGGGTGTTTGTTATTAAGGTACAAGTAAATAATGTATATATGGATATTTTAAAGATAGTTTTTTTTTAAACGATATTCAAACTTGGATGATTTTTATAATATTCCCACTAACTACTTTAATCTCTCTTAAGGTTACAAATCATTCACACATCTCTTAAGGAACTCGGCAGTGTATTAGTATTGGAGGCGAGTTTGTGCTTATTTTTGGGATTGTATTGTTTTCAACAGTTTCTGATTAACCTGATGCTTCCTTCATTTATTGATGTTTGTGAATTTTTATTTTTTATAAAGTTTCAACTTTTATGATTTTGGAAAAAAAAGGTTATTTGTATTATGATTATAAATATGCTAATGGTTGTTTAATTTTGGTTTTTAGGTGTTTTTTATAGGTATAACTTAATTCAAGCTCAGGAGTTTGTTGATGATAAAAAGGTACAGTTTTTTTTTTTTTTTAATTTGTTCATATTGCATATGAGGTGTTTGATAAATTGTTCTAATGGCAGATTGCATTCGTCGCGGTGGCTCTCTTGCGGGTTCTTGCAGGTAGCGTGTCTAGGCCAAAAGTGAACAGGGAGTTTCGTTGCTCAGTCGTAGCTTACTATTCTTTGTATCTCAACTATAGATTGTGGTCTTTAAGTTTTTGCGTATGCTATAAATCATATTTGGAACTATTATAGATTGGTTTGGAAGTGTAGAAAGTTGTTTGGAATGAAAGATTTGTTCGTCTTAATGGGTATTTTTTGATGAAAGATAGTTGTTGTTGACGAGGGAGTATGTTTTTCAGTTAAGTAAGTATAAGAAATTGTATACATCATTTTGTAGGGAACACAAAGTGGTTATTGTAGTTTTGTTAGCCCTCATGATTGGACCATTAGTTTGGTTATATAGTACCAGAAGGTCTAATTTTAAATTGGGATAAAAAGATGTATTCATTTCTCATTTTAATGTTATGTGTACCCTGACATTAGAAACTGCATCTTTGCAGCTAGAAATCGCGATGATAAGATTATCATTTTCAGAATGTTATGCTAAGCCTTGGGTTCCTATGCAGTTAAGATGATTTTAGGATGCGGTATTGATTCGTTTTTTAATTAGGTGCAGGGTGATTTTGCATTTTTAGAGCAAACGGGTTGTTTTGAGTGTTTTCATAGACATAAAATGCTAATCTTAAGATGAGATAAGTAGTTGCAGTTTCAGGTGACGGCCACGTTGTGTTTTGTTATACCTGAAAATCTGCTTCAGCTTATATCAAAAACCATAACCGGATTAAATGCGGAATTCCAGTCACACACTAACACTAATCTTTTTTTAATATGTTTGATAAAAAAAATAACCACTTTTGCGGGCGATGTCTATAGTTTTCTTGGCCTGCTGTAGATGACCAGACTAAGTTACTGTAGTAAGCAGAAACCAAGCGCTTAAATTTTAGTCCATACTTACATATTTGGTTCATTAGTCGAGTATATATGGCTAACGACGAAATTCTTGGTTTTGTGTAGTCACCGTTCGAGGACGTACTCAAGTCACAGATGGATTGAGTAAGTGTAGGCTCTCTATATTAGTAAATTCAGCCGTTGCAGGTGTTACCGTCGTCTACATTCTGTTAAGGTTAGCGTCTCTTTCATGTATTTCTGTTATGAATGTGAGTTCTCATTGTATTTACTAAGCGAAAAAAATACATAAGCAATATGGGAGATAATCTCTCGAAGCAAAGTACATCGGGTGCTCCTATTATCCATTAAATAAATTAGTTATCACTTAGATAATATAACTTTTCTCATGTTAAACTTTTTATAAAAATGATCCGGGTCCCTTTAGTCAAAACTCTTACGAAACAACCAATACGTGAATTGTTTGCTTGAGGGATGAATTGTCAAGGTTTATTCTAATATATCATTGGAATAATGGTTGTAGGCACATCTTGGATAAAGGAAGTGGATTGGGAGAAACTATGGGACAATTATTTTGTATTAAAGAAAGCTGCTTATAACATACTTATTAAAGCAACGGTCCTAATGAAGCGAATGGTGGTTTTTTTCCTTAAATGGTTCAACGATATGAAGTAACTATATGAAATTATAGTTATGTTATAAATAGATTATGTATAAGATGTTTGATAGATGAATCATAGGTAGTTTTCATGCTGACATTCTCTAACGGACTTCCTGATCTTCGTTTTATACATGGATGACGTATGCTTTGCGTGGAGTGGGTTAAGGTTACAACAAAGGATGACAGTGGTGGTTCCTGCAGGTATCTTTTATCAGGATCTTCATAAGTTTATAGCTTATGGTTAACATGGTTTAAATGTTTATTCTTTTTGTTTTTGAAATGTCGGCAGGCATATGTGGGACACGGAGAGATTGTCACAATGTAGAAATTTTTTAACAGGAAGCCACAACTGAGGGAAACGAGGAGAGATAGACGACTTTGTTGCTTCTTTGACAGTGGTATGTACTAACTACTTATTGTCATTCCGACAAAGTTTTTACTGAATACTAGATAAGCAAACTACAGGCATTTTTGATAACATGAAACTCTTTTAAAATAGTCGCATTAACTTGAATGCATAAAAATATAATGGCATCCGAAACACCACCTTAAAAGTCAATGTTTAGGATTGTTTACTGTAAGTACGTATCTGCTTATATTTAGAGTTTTGAGCAGCTCTGAATGCTTGAATAAAATGCGACAGTTTAGATAAGTAGGTTTTGTTTTACAATTTTTAAAAGAGTTCGATTCGTGAAAAAGTAGGATTAAGCATTATAGAGTCACTTGCGAGTGTGACGAAACCCTTGTCGGGAAAAATTATCCGGTCACTAGACAGGAAGAGTATTCTTTGTTCAGCTCAAATGAGGATCTTGAACACCCCGTCAATTTCGGGTCGAATAGCTACATCCTTGAAGTCACTTTTCAAATTAACATATTTGTATTATTAAGTTTTATGGGTTTATAGAAGCAATTCATAAGTTTAGTTTTTCAAGTTCTGAGCTTATCGGGACTTTATTTGCCATATCAGTCTATGCCAAACACCCCGTGTGTATTCATTTGTTCTCTAAAAATAAGCGGATAAACAATTTCGTTCAACCACTTTAAATTGCTAATATGCCATATGTATTAATGGGAATGTTTGGATTAGCTTATTTGACCGGCTTCTGGGCTTATTTGGCCGGCTTATTGGCTTATTTGATAACATTTCCACATCCCAAATCAGCAACATGAAAAGGCAAATTACCCACAAATTTAACTAATGAGGTAAATTGGTTTTTGGTTTCGATGCAACTCGGTCATTATTCGCTTCTTTACAATAGCGCCGATACTATAGAAGGAAGGATGAAGGATACAGAGTCATCTCCATGCGGTTAGTGTTATCTCCCTTCGGCGTGATATTAATAGTTTTTTTCCATCTTTTTATAGTTTAGTACGGTTATTACATAATAAGCAAGTTAAATTATTGTCAGACCAGGTTCTGTTTTCAATCTCTAAATCCTTTTGGTTTTTAGGAAACAACTTAATACTGCTCGGGGTTGAGGGAAGGCGTCTTTAAATTGATTTTTTTGAGACACAATTAGAACCTGCTTATTGTGGATTAACCGATCTTGCTGTAACTTTGTATACACTTGCTAGGTTCACTTAAAAAGAATGAACATGATGTGGACACCTAATTTGGTGTCACTTTGATTGTCTAAAATTGAGCCTAAACTTAGTTATCCTAATGATTAGACTTTATTGACGACTTTTTTTTCTTTTCTTTCAGCTTGCTAATGCATTGATTGTGTATTCATGTCAGACATTACTATGCAGTTTGCTCAGGATTCCGCCTTCTAACTGTGTCGTTCCACAATCTCCTATGCATCCCACGAGTTTTGCTAATCTCAAACATCAGGTGGCTTCTGAGTTTATTTTTCTTTCAGCCTGTTTTACTTTTGTTGCACCCTACCATATTTTCTTCTTAGCTATGAAATTCGGTTTCTGATTTTCTTTATGTGGTGTTCACAGATGTATCGTCGTTGTATACTGATCTAGGCGAGTGTGCCTGGTCATGTGAGCATTGCGCCGCTATGTTCTGGTATGGAGAACGGCTGAAGGGTTATTCTAAGGTTTAAACGGTTCGTTATCACACGCTGGAAAAGAGGTACATCATTCTCCTTACTATGAGTACCAAGGTGGCATATGTTTTGCTGACTTTTGAGACACAGTTTGTAGGTACGCATTAGGCAGAGCGTATCTGTTAGGCAAATACTTTGAGCGTCAAGGCACTGACCGAGATGTGCGTGACCATAGCATGGACCTGTCTATGTAGGTGGCAGAAGATTACTCTATAGTATTTGGCAACCAAGGGAGACATGAATATCTTTAATTAACATTCAAGTTTTCTATAGCTACACCTTTTTGTATGTATGTTCACAGCTTCGAAATAGAGTTTCTATAGGATTAAAAGAACATTGCAATAGACCAAAAAAGTTTTAGATGTGAGATGTATCAAATAGCAACTCTTTATGAAGCGATTATGGTTTATGTGATGTATCTGAATAAAGAAACCTCTGAAAAATAGAATACACAAAACGCGCCGCGCATGAAAAATACAATACACAAAACGCGCCGCAGCGAAACGCGGGTATCCGAAAACTTGTTATTATACAATCAAAATAAATTTGTAGTGACTAGATTGAAACAAAACTCAAGCTTTGTTATTATTTTATGAATGAATATAATAGTGTATAGCAGATTAATTACGAGTTATTTCGAATTTTTATAGTTATTTATGAAAATTCTTAAAATAAAACTTTTAAATAGTATATCAAAATGGATGTCAAATTAAAAAGCATTGAAAAATACATTATTTGGCATAATTTCTTTGATTTTTTTAATTACAGATATATATAAGAATAAAAGAGATAATGCGAGAGAGTGATACTATAAATATATATAAGAATAAAAAAGATAATGCGTGAGAGTGATACTATAAACTGTTGGTTGTAGTAGATCTTAGATCAGGGTGAAGACAATCAATAGCCTAGCTAATTACCAAGTTGGTTACCGGATATCACTTGAAGTAGTGTAATCACTTTCCAAAAAAGATTATTCGACCCTATGCCTGGGTTACATGAATACCTCTTTGGGATAAAACCAAATGTTTGTTCTTGTTCTAGGCACAGATCAAGAACTCTTCGTTTCTATGTGTTTATGTTTTCTGTGTCTTTTTCATGCAATTGTAATCATTATTTATAGGGATCTACTCAAAACCTGATAATGGAATTAATGAGAGATTAATGGTCAATTAATGTCTTCCTTAATTATCCTTCATAATTTAGGAATTAGTGATTTTATGACCAAATTAAATATGGTCAATTAATGTAATCAAATCAATTATCTTTCATAATTTAGGAATAATGATTTCATGACCAAAGCATTAATTAAATAGGCAAATAAACACCCATTTAATCAAACCAATAAAAGAGTGAGGGAAAATCAGTGACTTGATGGGTGTACACTCCGTACCTCCAAACCCATTTCCATGTATGATCTAATTCCCATAATTGCACTAAATTTTCAACAATCCTCCCCAATTTAGTACAATTTCTTTGCATAAAAAATTCAACATTAAACAAAACAAGTGCATAAATAAAAATGTCCTGAGGATTGAATTCCCATCCTAGTAAATTACACATTCAAATATTCGAGAATTAGGGTGTTCTAAGAATTGAACCCTTCAACCCATTTGAATACATGAAGATAAAATACACACAAGTTTTCAAACACATAAGAAACTCCTGACACTATACAAGGCATGCGAGCATATCCAATTCATAAATGTTATAAGAGCTAAAGTCCATGCTCCCTGAAGCGGCAAAACCTCAACATTTACATAGGTGGTTCATCTTTATTCATGCTCCTGGTAAGCACTTTTTCAAAGAAATTAACCATTAAGAAGTTAACAACTTCATCCTCCTTTTTAGCAGGTTCCAAGCACATCTTTGAGATGATATGTAAATACATGTGCTTCAGTCCACTGAATGTTCAGCTTTCCACATTGAACTCAGCTACCAAGTTTCCTTAGTAGGGAGTTGGGTGTCTTAGTATTCAACGACTTAGTTAGACTTTAATCCTATCCCTTCAACAGACTTTATAACCAAGTGTCTAGCCAGTTCCTTCGTCAAGTGATCAGCTAAGTTTTGTTGAGACCTCACAAACTCTATAGATATCACCCCATTCGTGATCAGCTCACGAATCATGCTATGCCCGACACCTAAGTGTCTAGATTTACCATTGTACATCTGGCTATAAGCCTTTGCCAATGTAGCAGCACTATCACAGCGGATAGAAATAGGTGCTATAGGTTTGGACCACAATGGAATCTCAAAAAGCAAGTTTTTCAACCATTCAGCTTCCTTACTAGCAGCTGCTAAAGCCATAAATTCAGATCCCATTGTTGAACTAATGATGCAAGTTTGTTTCTTGGAAGCCCCAGAAACTGCACCACCACCAAGCAAGAATACCCAGCCACTTGTAGACGAATTGTCTTCGGTGTTGCTGATCTAGCTTGCATCAGTGTAACCTTCCAACACTGAAGGATAACCGATATATGTTAATCTATAGTCCATGGTTTTCTTTTAAGTACTTCAGTACCCGCTGAATTGCATGTCAATCCTGAGTACCAGGGTTACTAGTATACATGCTCAGTTTACCTACATCAAAAGCAATATCAGGCCTTGTACAAGTCATGACATACATCAAGCAGCCAATCACCCTAGAATACTCAAGTTGAGATACAACCTGACCATTATTAGGCATCAGCTTCTCACTTGTATCTATAGGAGTACTCACTCGAGTGCAATCAAAGTAATTGAATTTCTTCAGTACCTTCTCAATATAATGAGACTGAGAAATTGCTATTCCATTACTTTTATGTTTAATCCTTATGCCAAGGATAACATCAGCTTCCCCCATGTCCTTCATAGAGAACTTTGATGACAAAAATTCCTTTGTCAAGTCAACCTGAACTTGGTCAGTGCCAAAGATCAGCATGTCATCAACATATAGACAAATGATGACTCCTTTACCAGATTCATCAAATTTGCTATATACACATTTGTCAGCTTGGTTAAGTAAATAACCATTAGACAAAACCACTTCATCAAACTTTTGATGCCATTGCTTAGGTGCCTGCTTTAGTCCATATAAAGATTTAATCAGTTTACACACTTTATTTTCATTGCCAGGCATGATGAAGCCCTGTGGTTGGTTCATATATACCTCCTCATCCAAGTCACCATTCAAGAAAGCTATCTTCACATCCATCTGATGAATAATCAGATTGTGAATTGATGCCATAGCAATCAGCAGTCTTATGGTACTGATACGTACCACTGGAGCATAAGTATCAAAGTAGTATATCCCTGACTTTTGTTTAAAACCCTGAATGACCAACCTTGCCTTGAACTTTTCAATAGTTCTATCTAACTTCAGCTTTCTTTTAAAGATCCATTTGTAACCAAGAGGTTTTCAACCTGGAGGCAGATCAGCCAACACCCAAGTGTTGTTGCCCATGATGAAGTCCATCTCATCATTAATTGCTTCTTTCTAGAAAGCAACATCCTAGGACTTCATTGCTTCATCAAATGTTTTGGGGTCATCCTCAACATTAAAGCAATAGGAGTGTTGGTCAGAGACCTCATCCCTTGTTCCTTCAATTAAATATAATTGAAATTCAGGTCCAAAATCCTTTGGAGTCCTATTCCTTTTGTTTTTTCTAAGCTCAGGTTCAAGTTGCCGAACAATCTCTTTAGTGACCTCTTTAGGGACAACTGAACAACCAATGTATTCAGTTCCATTTACCAGGGACTTCTGACTTGGTCTAGGGACTGATGAGAATTTATTCTCATCAAAGATAGCATCCCTTGATTCAATTATTGAGTTAATTAAAACTGAATCATTAGGCTCAATGACATAGAACCTAAAAGCCTTGGAATGCTCAGCATATCCAACAAAGATGCCTTCAATGCCTCTTTCACTAAAAGTTTTTAGCTTTGGATCAGGGAGTCTTACAACTGCCCTACAACCTCAAACCCTAATGGTATGTCAGTTGGTTTCCTTTTAGTCCAGAGTTCATAAGGGGTAATCATGTTCCTTTTATTAGGAACCCTATTTAATAAATAGCAATCTGTTAACATAGCTTCAACCCAGAACCCTTGACTCAGTCCTAAGTAGGACAACATAGAATTAACCATTTCTTTTAGTACTTTATTTTTCCTTTCAGATATACCATTTTGTTGTGGAATATAGGGGGTAGTCGTTTCATGGATAATACCAACAGACTAAAAATACAGAGTATTCATGTACCCACCTCCCCTATCAGTCCTAACTCTTTTGATTTGTGACCCCTGTTGTAATTCAACTTCAGTTTTAAATACTTTGAATTTATCTAATGCTTCATCATTTGAATGTAATAAATAAACATAGAAAAACCTAGAGGCATCATCAATAAATGTCACAAAGTGCTTTTTATTCCCCAATGAAAGAGTAGCATGCAAATCACACAGATCACTGTGAATCAATTCCAAAACTTCAGTTTCACGTTTTATATTTTGAAATGGTTTTTTAGCTATTTTGGTCAGCATGCAAGTCTTACACTTTTCAGTGTCCATGTCAAAAGCTAGGATTAACCCATCCTTAGACATATCTTGCTTCCTCTTAGTGGATATAGCCCAGTCTAGCATGCTATAGGATTGAATCATTCAGTTTAGAGGTTGACATGAAGGCTGAACCAATATTATCAGAGACAATATTAATCCTAAACATATGATTACTTAAATAACCAAAACTAATAAACACACCATGTTTGGATAAAACAAATTTATTAATACAATCACTTATTTATAACCACAATTTAGTCCAAAATACTACTTTAAACCAAATTCTTTCTTAGATAGGAACATGCAAAACATTCAACAAAGAAACAATCTTTCCAGAACTAAACTTAAGATCTACACAACCACGTCAAATCACTGTGGACCAGCAACATTGTTGCCCTTTGGCTTGTCACTATCATGCGCCCTGAGGGACTCCTCAATGCGTAGATGACTGCCCAACTCAACAAGAGTTAACTCCTCCTTCTTATTTTTCAAGGTATGCTTGAAATCTTTTCAAGAAGGAGGGAATTTATCAATGATACAAGAGATTTGAATAGCCTCATCCATGTTTATTTTATGTTGTGTAAATCTACCAAGTATACCAAGAAGTTTATTGTATTGTTCCATAACTGGTCTTGAAATAGTTATTTTGTAATTGGTGAAATTACTAACAAGGAACTTCTTACTTGATGCATCCTCAGCCATATATTTAGCCTCCAAGGAATTCCATAGTTCTTTTCAAGATTCAATATTTTAGTAAATATCAAACAAAAGATCAGACATACCTTTGAGGATTAGACCTCTGCAGACATAGTCATCATTATCCCACTTATTCCTTTTCCTGATTTGTTTCACGGTTGCATCATCACCACCATCTTCAGGAATATGAGTAGTCAACACATACACCACACTCATGGTGGAAAGCAAGAAGTGCATCTTCTTCTGCCATCTTATAAAGTCCACCCCTTCGAACTTGTCAAGCTTGGCAAAGTTTGAAGTCATGTGTTTCATAGCAGCAGCATCCATTGATTATCACAAAATAATCTTCTTTGATTGTTGGTTGTAGTAGATCTCAGATCAGGGTGAAGACAATCAATAGCCTAGATAATTACCAAGATGGTTACCGGATATCACTTGAAGTCGTGTAATCACTTTCCAAAGAAGATTATTCGACCATATGTCTGGGTTACACAAATACCTCCTTGGGGTAAAACTAAGTGTTTGTTCTTGTTCTAGGCACAAATCAAAAACCCTGCGTTTCTATATGTTTATATTTTCTATGTCTTTTTCATGCAATTGTGATATCTATTTATAGGGATCTACTCAAAACCTAATAATAGAATTAATGAGAGATTAATGGCAAATTAATCTCTTCCATAATTATCCTCCATAATTTAGGAATTAGTGATTTCATGACCAAATTAAATATGGTTAATTAATGCAATCAAATCAATTATCCTTCATAATTTAGGAATAATGATTTCATGACCAAATTAAATATGGTCAATTAATGCAGTCAAATCTGCCACTTAAATAGGCAAATAACCACCCATTTAATCAAACCACTAAAAGAGTCAGGGAAAATCAGTGACTTGATGGGTGTACACTCCGTACCTCCAAACCCATTTCCAAGTATGATCCAATTCCCACAATTGCACTAAATTTCCAACAATCCTCCCCAATTTAGTACAATTCCTTTGCATGAAAAATTAAACATTAAACAAAACAAGTGCATAAATGAAAATGTCCTGAGGATTGAATTTCCATCTTAGTAAATTACACGTTCAAATATTCGAGAATCAGGGTGTTCTAAGAATTGAACCCTTCAACCCATTTGAATACCTGAAGATAAAATACACACAAGTTTTCAAACACATAAGAAACTCCTGACACTATACAAGCCATGTGTCCATATCCAATTCATAAATGTTGTAAGAGCCAAAGTCCATGCTCCCTGAAGCGGCAAAACCTCAACATTTACATAGGTGGTTCCTCTTTATTCATGCTCCTGCTAAGCACTTTTTCAAAGAAATTAACCATTGAGAAGTAAAGACTTCATCCTCCTTTTCAGCAGGTTTCAAGCAAATCCTTGGGATGATATGTTAATACATATGCTTCAGTCGACTGAATGTTTAGCCTTCCACATTGAACTCAGCTATCAAGTTTTCTTAGTAGGGAGTTGGGTTTCCTAGCATTCAGCGACTTAGTTGGACATTAAACCCATCCCTTCAGCAAACTTTATAACCAAGTCTCTATCCAGTCCCTTCGTCAAGTGATCAGCTAAGTTTTGTTGAGACCTCACAAACTCTATAAATACTACCCCATTCGTGATCAGCTCACGAATCATGCTATGCCTGACACCTAAGTGTCTAGACTTCCCATTGTACATTTGGCTATAAGCCTTTGCTAATGTAGCAGCACTATCACAGCGGATAGATATAGGTGCTATAGGTTTGGACCATAATGGAATCTCAAGGAGAAATTTTTCAATGATCCAGCTTCCTTACCAGCAGCTGCTAAAGCCACAAATTCATATTCCATTGTTGAACCAGTGATGCAAATTTGTTTCTTGAAAGCCCAAGAAATTGCACCACCACCAAGCATGAATACCCAGCCACTGGTAGACGGATTGTCTTCAGTGTTGTTGATCTAGCTTGCATCAGTATATCATTCTAAAACTAAAGGATAACCAGTATATGGCAATCTATAGTCTATGATTTTCTTCAAGTACTTCAGTACCCTCTGAATTGCTTGTCAGTGCTGAGTACCAGGATTACTATTATACTTTCTCAGTTTACCCACAGCAAATGCAATGTCAGGCCTTGTACAAGTCATGGCATACATTAAGCAGCTAATCATCCTAGAATACTCAAGTTGAGATACAACTGACCATTATTGGGCATCAGCTTCTCACTTGTACCCATAGGAGTACTCACTGGAGTGCAATATAATAAGACTGAGAAATTAATATCCCATTACTTTCATGTTTAATCCTTATACCCAATATAACATCATCCTCCCCCATGTCGTTCATATAGAACCTTGATGACAAGAATTCCTTTGTCAGGTCAACCTGAATTTGGTCAGTGCCAAAGACCAGCATGTCATCAACATATAGATAAATGATGACTCCTTTACCAGTTTCAACAAATTTTCTATATACACATTTGTCAGCTTTGTTAAGTAAATAACCACTAAACAAAACCACTTCATCAAACTTTTGATGCCATTGCTTAAATGTTTGGTTTAGTCTATATAGAGATTTAAATTAGTTTACACACCTTATTTTCATTGCTAAGCATGATGAAGCCCTGAGGTTGGTTCATATAGACCTCCTCATCCAATTCACCATTTAAGAAAGCTGTTTTCACATCCATCTGATGAATAATCAGATTGTGAATTGATGCTATAACAATCAACAGTCTTATGGTACTGATACGTGCCACTGGAGCATAAGTATCAAAGTAGTCTATCTCTGACTTCTGCCTAAAGCCCTGAATGACCAGTCTTGCCTTAAACTTTTTAATAGTTCCATCTACCTTTAGTGTTTTATTGAAGATCCAATTGCAACCAAGAGGTTTGTAACCTGAAGGTAGATCAGCCAACACCCAAATGTTGTTGCCCATGATGGAATCTATCTCATCATTAATTGCTTTTTTCTAGAAAGCAACATCCTGAGACTTCATTGCTTCATAAAATGTTTTGGGATCATCCTCAACATTAAAGCAATAGGAGTGTTGGTCAGAGACCTCATCTCTTGTTCCTTCAATTAAGTATAATTGAAATTTAGGTCCAAAGTCATTTGGAGTCCTATTCCTTTTGCTTTTCCTAAGCTCAGGTTTAGGTTGTTGAATAACCTCTTCAGTGACCTCTTCAGGGACCACTGAACCACCAAAGTCTTCAGTTCCATTTACCAGGGACCTTTGACTTGGTCTAAGGACTGATGAGAATATATTCTCATCAAAGATAGCATCCCTTGATTCAATTATTGAGTTAATTAAAACTGATTCATTAGGTTTAATTACAAAGAACCTAAAAGCCGTGGAATGCTCAAGATATCCAACAAATATGCATTCAATGCCTCTTCCACTTAAAGTTTTCAGCTTTGGATCAAGGAGTCTTACAACTGCCCTACAACCCTAAATCCTGAGGTAGTTCAGGTTTGGTTTCCTTTTAGTCTAGAGTTCATAAGGGGTAATCATGTTCCTTTTATTGGGAACCCTATTTAATAAATAGCAAGCTGTTAACATAGCTTCACCCCAGAACCCTTGACTCAGTCCTGAGTAGGACAACATGGAATTAACCATTTCTTTCAGTACTCTATTTTTCCTTTCAGATATACCATTTTGTTATGGAGTATAGGGAGCAGTCGTTTCATGGATAATACCAACATACTAAAAATACAAAGCATCCATGTACTCACCTCTCCTATTAGTCTTGAATCTTTTGATCAGAGACCCTTGTTGTAATTCAACTTCAGTTTTGAATACTTTGAATTTATCTAATGCTTCATCCTTTGAATGTAATAAATAAACATAGCAAAACCTTGAAGCATCATCAATAAATGTCACAAAGTATTTCTTATTCCCTAAAGAGGGAGTAGCATGTGAATCACACAAATCAGTGTGGATCAGCTCCAAAACTTCAGTTTTACGTTTTATATTTTGAAATGGTTTCTTAGTAATTTTGGTAAGCATGCAAGTCTTACACTTTTCAATGTTCATGTCAAAAGCAGGGATTAACCCATCTTTAGACATATCTTGCATCCTATTAAAGTGGACATGGCCCAGTCTAGCATGCCATAAGATTGAATCGTTCAGTTTTGACGTCGGATAAAAATTACTTTAGAAAAAGTAAAAATTGATCCTCTGGATGTCGTGTCCCAACAAGAGATGAATTTGAAATTCTCGAAAATGTTTCCAATTTAATGCTTGAATATCCTTTAATTTTTGGTTTTGGATTAAAACTAAAGATAGCGATAAACTAAATTATTCTAATTAAAAGCAAGCTAATAAGATAAAAAATATATAACTGATACATTGGATATAATAAAGTGTATGTGTACAAAAGCCCGAAGCTTTACTTGTTTACTTGTTATTATTACAAAGATTTCCAGCCCATAACAGATACATAAAATGTAATGCGACTAAATCTTTAATGCATGACTTCATAATATAACCACCAATGTATCCTTCACACCTCGTGCTTAATGACCTAAAAAACAATGCATTAAAAAATGTCAAGCATAAATAGGAGAAATACAAAGGTATATTTAAATGTAAATACAAGTATCGCAAGACTTTCCAGTGATAATTCAACAAATGCAGGACATCACAAAATTATTACGTTTGACCTCTGCTCATGACACCGAAGCTCGACAATAATTGAAATACAATAATATAAATATTGCCAACACTTACCCGGTGATGATGTCAACCCGTAACAACCAGTATCCGACAATGAAATACGTTCGTTTCCAGGATAGCTATCACCCTAACGGGAGGTCAATCCCAAATAGACTATCTATAATCATTCTCGCTCACATACCAAGTAAATGACATTCATGATTCATGGCATCGTGGGTTATCGCTACTTAGGCAAAAAATAATCATGATACAATGTACACTTGCGTCCAATTTGTAAAAACATGCATATGTTTCTCACCCCAAAAACTTGTAAATTAATAATTGTAAAACATGGGGCTATGAACTCACCTTGAGTGAGTAGACTGATAATAAAATATCCCAAGTAAAAACGCGTCATGCTAACGCCCGAATGCAACCTAGTTAATATAGGTCGAATCAGTATTCAAGTACGTTGTCTAACAACAACTGTATATAATCCCTATAATTTAACATCGTACTACGTTCGGCTATCAAAATTGAAGAGGTCATGACATGACGTACTAGTATTATAGGACACTTAAATCGTAAATCCAACAACTCGTCATACTCCATCCGAAGAAGCTCATTATGAATTCCCTAGTAATATAGGCCACTTTGATAACTAATAACCCACACACACACACACACATATATATATATATATATATATATATATATAAAACTATTATATATATAGCAAAAATCACCTATCTAATTTGTTAAGTGAAATCGTATTATAAAGTAAAAACGTTTATAATTACGCTTTTAGTAAAATGACATAACTTTGTCGTTTTAAGCTCGTATGCTCGGCGTTTCTTACCCCACAGCTTTTTTATTAAACAGTGATCATAAAATCACATTTTTAGGTTTTTGAGATTCGTTGAAGAATAGTGTTTTTACTGTTTCATAACAGCTAAATAAATCATTTTTAATACTTTTTAATTAACGTAAAACCCGTTTGTCGTATCTTATTCGTTATAGCTCCGTTTTTAGCGATTCTTTCGAACACGTTCTCGTAATTGAAAGTTTTATCATATTATTGATGTTTACATAGTAGAAGTTTTCTGTGGTAATATTACTTTTATTAAAATTGTTTTATATAAGTTATTAACTATCCAAACTTGTAAATTAGCGTATCTTCTTCGGTTATTCAACGGTTTTTCGATTTCTTTATGACGCCCTCGATCCTTGTGACTTGTAGTATTTTATAAAATCAAAAAACATATATGTAAATTCGAATTTACAAACACCCTAAGATAATTTTTTCCCAAAATGTGTTTTAAAACTTGTTTTAAGGATTTTTTTTTTGTTTATCACTTTGGTTAATAAACCCATTAGAACCCTTAATATCTTATATCTTACATATATTAGATCCATTAGGTTATGTTTTGTTCATGTGAGTCCAAGATAACAAGATTAACATGTTATTTTACCATTTTCACTTGTAATTCATAAGTTGACTTTTAGAAACCCTAATTTGCACTTAAACATGTTTATACTTAACCAACATGTTAAAACACTTATACATTCCTTTTAACATAATATTATCATCCATATACAGTAAATAATTTGTTAACAAAACAATGATCATAAGTAAATATTCATTTTACATATTCAAAAGTACCCTAAATGGTGATTTAGCTAAATATAACATATGAACACATAAAATCTTAGTTATGAAATGATTAAGCTTTATATATAACCTTGTGTGGATGAGTAGAGAAAATAAACCAATCAACACCCCTTGTAGTTAAACTCTTGGCTTGAAAATTTAGAATGAAACCCTAATTTTTCCAAGTAAACCCTTTTCTTTTCTCTCTTGATTTCATTCCTTGCAATGGTTAACCAACATCTTGAAACCTTCTTAACTACCTTGAGATATGATGTGTGTATGCTGGTATAATGATAGAACAATCAAGCTATGTAATTGGTTTGTGAGAGGTATTGTGAGCCCAATGGGGTATAAACGAGGAACAAAGGAAAGAATTTTTGATTTCTTATAATAGAAAAATGTGTTATGCCTTCTTAGCTCACATATGCATGGTATTTATACTACTTGGAGAAGATATTTGTGTCAAGGTGGAAGCAATGCAAGGTGCCAAGCTTAATGGAGAAGCAGGGCTTACTTGATAAGTATTTGCTAGTCATAGATGAGTCCATGGTTCAAGTTGCATGCTAGATCTTTTAGAAGATATTTTGTGATGGTTCAGGTCTCATCTTGGCTTTCACTAGTCCATATTTACACAAATTTATGTAAAATGTTAAGTTAGATATGCATTTGACCATTTATATATATGTAGTTCTTGCATTATTTGAAGTATAATGTAGATAGACTTGGAAAAATGTTAACTTGTACATGTAAGATTATATTTGAATCTCCTTTCATAATGAATATGTATAAAGTGATAAATACTTGAAGTTTTAAATAAACTTTAAGTATTGAGTATAAATTTTGGGTATTTGATGAAGCGTAGATAAGTTAACGTGCTTCCGGGAAGGCTTAAACGTACTTTATCGCGAAACGTAAACACTTAATGTAACCAATAAAAATAAAATGTGCAATGAATATAATTATCCTCTAAATAATCATATAACACTTGCTTGATGTAAACATTTAATTGTTTAATGCCCGTTTACATTGTATGATCATTTTCAGTTTACGCGATTTAGCTTAACGATTATGATTTAAAAGCAAACGCGTAAAACCCTAAAAATAATTAGTGGATTAAATAATGTCATACAATGACCTAAAACATGAGGTGTTATAGTCTTCCCCCGTTAAATGAGCCTTGTCCTCAAGGCTTATCACACGGCACTTGATGATGGTGCGGTCTTGGTGAAGAGGTGTGGATATTTCTTCCTGAATTGATCTTTACGTTCCCACGTAAACTCAGGACCCCGCCTAGAGTTCCATCGAACCTTGACAATTGGGACACGGCTTCGCCTCAATTGTTTGACTTCGCGATCCATGATTTCTATAGGCTCTTCAACAAAATGAAGCTTGTCATCCACTTGCAGTCCTTCCAACGGAACGACTAAAGGATCGTCAGAATAACATTTCTTCAAGTTGGAAACATGAAACGTATTGTGGACCCTGCTCAGCTCTTGAGGAAGCTCAAGCTTGTAAGCAACGGCTCCAACCTTTTCAACACTTTTGAAAGTTCCGACATATCGGGGTTTAACTTCCCCGTTAGCAAAACGTACGACCCCTTTCAAGGCAAAACCTTATAGCATAACTTTTAGCTCCAACTTGAAACCGTATTTACCTTAAATCAGCGTAGCTCTTTTGTCGATCGCGAGCGGTTTGAATCCTTTGTTTAATCTGGATGATCCTCTCCGTTGTTTCTTGCACTAATTCTGGACCAGTGAGTTGAACTTGTCCAACCTCGGCCCAACATACGGGTGAACGACACAGTTTGTGACAAAAGTGCTTCAAACGGTGCAGTCCTTAATGCTAGCGTGATAACTGTTATTATATGAAAACTCGACCAATGGCAAATGTTTAACCCAACCATTTCCAAAGTCGATTACGCAAGTACGTAGCGTATCCTCAAGAGTTTGGATGGTTCTCTCGCTTTATCCGTCGGTTTGCGGATGATATGCAGTACTCATATCTAAACTTGTACCTAAAGCATTCTGAAGTAACCTCTAGAAATTTGATGCGAACCGAGGGTCACGGTTACAGATATTAAAACAGGTAGTCCATCTTCGTGACTACCACCCTTTAGGTACATTCTCCAGTTTATCCATAGGATTCAGTTCCCCTCATTGCATAAAAATGGCAGACTTGTAATCCGGTCAACGATCACCCAAATAGTGTCAATATCTTGTGACGACTTAGGAAGCTTTGTGGTGACAAAATCCATTGTGTGTTGTCCCACTTCCATTGAGGTTCTCGTTGTACTAACAAACTCGATGGTCTCTAATGTTTGGTCTTGACCTTAGCACAGGTCAAACACTTGCTAACATAGGTGGCATATTAGCTTTCATATTTGGTCCACCAAATATTCCTTCCTATCCTAGTACACTGTCATAACCCGGATGAATAGATATTTAGACTTGTGGGACTCCGTTCATGAATCACAGTCCCTTAAGTCGCCATAACAGGTATCCAACTCCTGCATTTAAGCACATAGTTCTCAATCCGTACAGTTGTTTCCAACTTTTCGTCTAAGTTTCTCCGGATCTTTTTGAATTCTCAACCAAAATACCTCCAACATCCTCCTCTTGATTTTCACCGGCTTTCCGTGCTTCAGTCTGAGCTTTCAAGATTTGTTTAGGAAGATCCAAGCCAATAGTCATCACTAAGGCCCAAACCCTTAGTGGTTCTTGTTCCTTCCTGCTCAGAGCATCAGCAACAACATTCGCCTTCCCAAGGTGATAACGAATTTCACAATCGTAATCACTCAGCAACTCTAACCAGCGACGTTGCCTCATATTTAATTCCTTCTGATCAAGAATGTGTTTACACTTTTGTGATCAGTGAACATCCTGCACTTTGTTCCGTACAGATATGTGCCTCCAAATCTAGAGAGCGAACACTACTGCTCCAAGTTCCAAAATCAATGAGTCGTTGATAGTTCTTTCTCATGAAATTTTTAACCTGGCGTGATGCTAAGAAAATCACCTTTTTCTCTTTGCATCAACACAGCGCCCAAACCCTTCTTTAAAGCATCCTAGTATGCGATGAAATCTTCGCTCCCCTTAGGTAAGGCCAGGATTGGTGCACTGCACAGCTTCTGCTTCAACAGCTGAAAAGTTGCTTCTTGTTTATCACCCCAATCAAACTTGACACCTTTTTGTGTAGTTTGTCATAGTCTTGGCATCTTTGAAAACCCTTAATGAATCTTCTCTAATAGCCGGCAAGGCCTAAAAAATTGCGAATCTTCTCTGTTGGTTGTTTTTGGAGTGCCCAATCTTGATAGATTCAATCATTGGCAGGGTCAACGGAATACCTCGACATCAATCAAGTGACCGAGGAATTTGTACCTGGAAATCCAGAAATCACACTTGGAGAACTTGGCGTACAATTCTTTCCTTCTTAACAATTCAAGATTGCCTAAGGTGATCATCATGTTCCTTCTTACTTTTGGGATTAGATTAAAAGTTCTCAATGAAGACAATCACAAACTTGTCCAGATATGGTTTACACACCCGATTCATAAGATCCATGAACACGGCCGGTGCGTTAGTCAAACCAAAAGACATGACTTGGAATTCATAGTGACCGTATCGAGTCCTGAATGCGGTCTTGGGAATGTCTTCTTCTCGAACTCTCAACTGGTGATACCCTGACCTTCAATCAATCTTTGAAAGAAATACTCGCCCTTTTACAGCTGGTCGAATAGGTCATCGATTCTTGGGAGTGGGTAGCGGTTCTTCACTGTCAGTTTGTTCAATTCCTATAATCTGATCACAATCCGAAAAGACCATCTTTCTACCTTCACAAACAGAACTGTGTAGCCTCCCCGGGTTAGGAACTGTCTTAAAAAGCCTTTGTCCATAAGTTTCCTGTAGTTGCTCCTTCATTTCGGACGGTGCTAATCTATATGGTGCCCGTGCTACAGGTGTAGCACCAGGTACCAAATCGATTCGAAACTCCACTTGTCGAGTGGGTGGTATACCCGGCAAGTCCTCAGGAAAAACTTCAGGAAATTCTTGAACAACTGGCACATCTTCAAGTCGTTTCCCCTTTGACTTGTCTTCGTCTTTGGTTGCGGTGATATTTGCTAAGAATACGTGACATCCCTTCGTTAAATACTCTTGAGCCTTAGTACACAAGATGATGTTTAATCAGGTCCCGTGTTCATTGCTGCTTCCGTCACCTCGAACGATTAAAATTTTGTCTCCAAAAGGAATATGAACGATCTTTTTCGCACAGACAATAACGACATGGTATTTTGTCAACCAATCCATACCAATTATCATGTCAAAACTACCTAGTTCTATGGGCATTAGGTCTATGTTGAAAGGATGATTTAAGAAGTTTAACGTACAACCCCGAATAATAGTGTTTAACCCAACAATTCGCCCGTCGGCTAGTTCGACATTATAATCATGATCTAATGCAGTTGGAGTGATAATAATTCGAGAGCTAAATGCAGTAGATACAAAACTCCTATCGGCACCAGTATCAAATAAAATAGATGCATATCGGTTGTTTAGGAGAAACGTACCCGTGACGACATTGTTGTCCGGGTTTGCCCCTGCATTGCCCACGGCATACACCTTTGCCTAAGCCTTGGCATTTCCAACCCGATTACCCCGGTTGTTGTTGTTCTTCAATTTTGGACAATCCTTCTTGAAATGCCCCTGAGCACCACATTCAAAACAAACGTTGCCCCTCTGATTAGCCCCAGTGTTGACATTTGGGGGATTCCTGCAGTCACGAGATAAATGACCAAATCGGTTGCACTTGTGGCATTTGGGAGCACAAGGACCATCATGGTGATAGTTACATTTGGAACACAGAGGTCTAGGCCCTTCGTATGGTCTCCTGTCACCATTTCCTGCGGCATAAGCTCTTCCAGTGTTTTGTCTCTTGTTTGGTTGCTGATTCTGGTTGTTCTTGGCGGTGTCATCAGACTTTCTTTTGTTGTCAGCCTGACGTTCAGCCCAAGTGTTGATCTTCTTGTCCATGAGTTCAGTGGTGAACTCAATGGCATCCTGCATAGTTTTTGGCTTAGTTGCCATCACACTGCCATGGATCTTTTCGGGCAAGCCACCGGTATATTTTTCAACTTGGTCTATTTCTTCCGGAAACATTCGATCGCACATTAGTGTCAGTTCTTAGAAATGTTGGCTATAGGTTACCACATCGGTACCCTTCACCTTCAAATTCCACATTTCAAACTCCAGCTTCTTAATTTTGCCCCTTGGGCAGTATTTGTCTGTCATCATCTTTTTCAGTGTCCTCCATGGCATTGCATAGGCAGCTTCAGGAGTAGTGGTCTTAACATGGGAGTTCCATCATGTAAGAGCATTTCCTTGCAGGCTACACGTAGCAAATTTGACCTGGCATGCTACTGTACAGTTGCTTATGCTATAAACAGACTCCATCTTTTCAAACCACTGAGTGAGTCCAACCACTCCCTCAGTGCCCTTGAAGTTCAAGGGTTGGCATTTTAGGAAGTCCAGGTAGGTGCATTCACGAGCAACTTGCACAGGCCTTCTGGCACCCGTTCCTGAAGTATGGCTATCATCGCCATTCCTGGTTGCATCATGTGTTGCTAGTGCAGCAGTAATGCCTTCGTTAATCATTGCCTGAATTTGGGCATTGGTGACAGATGTAGTGGTATGAGTGTCTGTGACTAGTGTTGGTGTTGCACCTGGGTTTAACCTCGTGGTCCTTCTCTTTGGTGCCATTTTCTTGAAATCATAAGAAAACATAATACTCATTAGATTTTATAAAATCATAACTATGACATAACATCTACACATTAAATAAAAACGAGATCACATCACACAGTGATGTACAACTGTTATTGAAATTAACCATGGTATAACCAAATCGACATTCATTTATAATAAATTTGATTTCATAGATAACATAATCCGTCCATTTCATATATAACTTGGATAATAAACATCATGTTGGTCAGATGTACAAAATGATTACTATACTTAGGTTACAAGACAAAAGAAACAACCTAAAGCCATACTAGCCGGGATATACCTGTAACACTTAGTATTTTGTAAAAGATAGATAATACCTAAACAAAATACCTATACTAGGTAGCTATACAAAACAAAAGATCTATACAGTCTGCTAGCTGGGAATAACCCATAATATTAACGGTGTGCATAGCTATACTAACTAAATCTAGGAACTGCTACCCAGCCTTTCCCCTGGTGCATCAGGCTGTGGTCGAACCTTTTGCTCGGGTCCAAGCTGCTCTGAAACTTGGCATCTGAGTCGTTCAAACATTATTAAACCTTGGTCCTTTAGAAGTGCTTGCAACATCGGTTGTGAAAAGCCGGCAATAAAGAAGTACTTTCAATAAGACTAGACAGTCTGAAAATGCACCAGTTCGAGTTCTATGCCAGACTCCTCGCGAGAAGGAGTGCACTCAGCGATCTGTTGTAGATGGCCTGCCTAAGCAGTGTCTCGAATCAACGAGGTCGTGTCGCTTATTATTATTATTACCTCCACCCTTTAAACGACTGCAACATCGGGCGTCCTAACCGACAAGAAGCAGTGGTCTTATTTCGGCTTCAGTTTATTACATTATTATTATTATTATTATTATTATTATTATTGCAATATTATTATCCCTCGGTCCTTTAAACAACTGACACATCAGGCGTCCTAACCGACAGAGCCAGTAGTCTTATTTCGACCTCGGTAATTTCCTTGACCTTTTTGAAGACTGACACATCGGGCGTCCTAACCGACAGAGCCAGTAAACTTTTATCAGTCTCGGATTATTATTATTATTATTACTTCCACCCTTTAAACGACAACAACATCGGGCATCCTAACTGTCAAGAAACAGTAGTCTTATTTCGGCTTTAGTTTATTACATTATTATTTTTTATTTTTTATAGCCAAATTTCAAGTCCTGTGATCTTTTAACTACCTAGACAACGGGAGCAAGCCGTCAGGAATCGGTAGCCTATTTCCTCACAACACTGACAAAACATCGATGTGTACCTTACTTTCACCAGAAGGAATCTCTACGAAGGGATTTAAACTAGGAATCGCAAAAACCAAAGTAACTTTATTTATTACACAATTATATAACGTTTATTAAGCTTGTGGGAGCAAAAAGCCACAATTAACCTCTATGAGCTATAAAGAGATCCAACTACTCCACGCTTAACATCTAACTAATATTTAACTATATCATTTTTCGTTCTTTGCATAATTTTTAAGTTTAGCAAACGCTTAGTCTCGAAAGCTAAGGGGAAAGCTATAGTGCAAAACTCGGTCAAGTCAAAAGCTACCTAGTTCTACGGGCCTACTTATTCACATATCTAACAATAACTCAGAGATTTTTTTTCACATATAAAATAAAGCAATATTTAGGTTAAAACGGGGTTGCGAGGGACACAGACAGGCACATGTAAGATCATATTTCGGCAGAAATCCCCCCACACTTAGAATGGAACATTGGCCTCAATGTTCAAAAATATCGGGTTTTACCCCCACACTTAGGAACGAAAAAGGCAAATGCAAAAAATTCCAAGTGTGAAAGGGGAAACAATATATATATGATCGGGATTGAGGATTTCCCAAGATATAAACATGAAACTGATCAGAGACTGAGTGATTGGAGGATTGAAAACAAGCACGACGGTCTTCACGAGCATAGGGAATCCTGCAAGCAAAAACAGATAACCACGAAACACAACAAGGATAGAAGCACTCCCCCACACTTAGGCTAAAAATACATCGCACTTATTCACATCGGGTGATGGATTTGACCATGGACCTAAAATGAAATAGAGTATGGAGCAGGACAAGGTGATGGCATATGATGAAAACTAAAAGAAGGGGTCTCCATCACCCTCGTCGTTTCCCCCGACTGTGTCAGGGAGAAGAAAGGATCAAATCTTTCCACTTCCCTTAAGCAAATATGCCTAGGATTGGGAAGTGGTGTGACTAGCAAAGTAGACTCATCAATAATTGGAGTCGACTCAAGGGGGTCCAGACTACTAATGTCCTCAAACTCCTAATAAAAAAGCGGATTATCATAACATAAGGTATAATCATCATTAAAGTCGAAGAGAGAGTTTGAGAAAGTCACGTCATAAGATCTAGGCATCGAATCAGAATTACCTAAAGGTTCATCAAACACCCTTGGGACTGGGACAGGGTCATCGGCTAGTAACCGTTCTAGTTCTTCTATGTCCCTACTAGGATTGTAGTCAATTTCCCTATCCCCCGTTGAGAGGGTGTCTACATGCTCTCCTAAAAGTAAGTCGATATCTACTATAGTATCTCCCAAAACATCAGTACAAGGTAAAGGTGGATCAATAGGCATACTACACTCTAAATCAGTACTATCCAATGTCAACTCAGACTCCCTTGGGATTGGGACAAGATCATCAACACTAGACTTTATGAATTCGTCATTTTCCCTTTCAGGAATAGTGCTAATAACCTCATCCTCCATCAAGAAGGTATCTAAAGGCTCCATGGTAGCTAAAACAGGTGGGGTGGTGTGTATGCAAGAGGCGGAGGTGTGATGGGAGCGGTATAATGATCACTTAAACATTGCTCCTTGTCATAAGTCACCTCCGTGTAATCGTCACTCCCCTCAGGTTCTTTCACGTCAATAGGAGAACTGGCCTCTTGAGTTTTAAGAATTTCCTCTAAAATATGAATATTTTCCCTGTATGAACGCATAAACTGACTATCAAAATCTAAATCCTGAGGGGGTGACTGGTCAATATGGTACTGTAGAGGTTGGTCAAAACAAGAAAAGTCATATTTGTTACCAGGAGTAAGCTCATAGACAAGCTGGCTCCTGGTTTGACAATCAGAGCTATAATGTGGACCTCCACAGACCTCACAACAGTTGAACTGTTGTTGCTGATACGAAGAATAAAATGAAGGTTGGTCATCACTAAAACTTTAATTATAGCAAGGACCCTGATCATAAATGGGTGTATTCCTTGCTTGACAATCTGAGCTATAATGTGGACCTCCATAGAACTAACAACACTCGAACTGTTGTGGCTGACTAGGAGAATAGAATGGAGGTTGGTTATAACCAAAATCTTGATTGTAACAGGGACCCTGAGCATAGTTGGGTGTGTTCCCTGTTTGACAATCAAAGCCCGGGTGAGGGCTTCCTCCACAATACTCACACAAGTATGTCTGAATCGGGTGTTGTGGGGGTTGGTTAAAGAAATTAGGTGTTTCATTGTAGGAATAAGGGTTTTGGTGATAGACAAACCCGTTTCCCGTCCCTACAATTCTACACCCGGGACAATTTCCACCATTTTGGGGACCCCGCAACATGAGCAATTATATTGGCCAGATAATATTTGTCTTTCTAATTGTTACAAAGCTCGGTAAAGTTTTGTCACTTGCTCATTTAAAGCTTCTGAGTCAGACATAACAGATAAAGAATTAAACGGATAAGAGGGTAAAGAAGATAAGAATTTAATAAAATAAGAGAATAAAGGAGAATATTTTTATATTTTTATAAAGATAATAAAAATAAAAATAATTTTTGCATTTTTTTAATAGAGTTAATTGCATAAATGGTTTGTTTTTATAAAAGGATTAGGTCGGTAAACTTGTAACTAGTCGTATCTTCTTCGTTATAATCGGATTTTCGATGTTTCTTACATTTTGGTATCTAATGAGATGTACTCATATTTTAAATATAATAGGGTGCTTCCACAAATAGAACCAAAACAGAAAGTTTGAGGTTTTGTGATTTTAGAAATGTTTTTAGCTTGATTTTTTGTACCATTAAGCTTTCATACACCTTATTACATCTATTCACTACACTTTCTATCTTATGTTTTACCATTATATAAAGTCATTAGATCATACTTTACTCAGAATACATGTGTATTAAAGGCTAACCAGTTTACTTCATTTTCATTTGTAAACTCATAAGTGAACTTTTAGAAACCCTATTTGACTCATAAACATGTTGTTAATCTTAAACAAATGGTTTAAACACTTATACATACTTTAACATCATATTAGCATCCATGTGAATGAAAATAAGCTCATAAAACATTAATCATAAGTAATTATTCAATTTTACCATATTCAAAGTTCCTAGATGGTGATCTTAACTAAGTAAAAGCATATGGGACACATAAAAATCTTAACTATGAAAGATTATGCTTTTGGATATAACCTTGTGTGGATGAGTAGAGATAATAATAACAATCACACCCTTATGATTAAACCTCTTGGCTTGAAAAATTAGGATGAAACCTTAATTTTTCCCAAGTAACCCTTTTTTTTCCTTTCTTGCTTCCTTGCTTGCAAATGGTGAACCAACTCTTGAAAACACCTTAGAATAACTTAGATATGATGTGTGTATGCTTGTATAATGATAGAAAATCAAGCTATGGATTTGGTTTAGAGAGGGTTTTGAGCCGTTGGCTCTAGAGAGAACAAAAGAAGAGTTTTAGATTTTTTTCTAGTAATGAAATGAAGTATATGATCTCTTATCTCACACATGCATGTGTATATATACTACTTGGGAATTCATGAAGATATTTTTGATGTCTAGTTGATTTATGCAGGTGACAAAGGATAAGATGGACTTGGGAAGAATAGTTTAGCTTATCTTGGATAAGGAAAGCTAGTCATGGTTCAAGTTGTGATTTAAGATGCATGTATGAAGATATTTGTGATGGTTTCATTGGTCCTATCTTGCTTTCCTAGTATAATACATGAATTATGGCTTGTGTATATTTAGATATGTTTTTGGTATTTTATATAATGTATTACTTGCATTATTGAAGTTATAATGTAGTATAAATCAAATACAATGTATAATTTTACATTGTAGGGTTTGGTTTGAATTCTTTCATGAGATAATTGTATAATGTGATAAAATACTTGAAGTTTTAAATAAACTTTTAAGTATTTGTGGTATAAATTTTGGTTATTTGATGACGTAGATAAGTTAAGTGCTTGCTTCGGGAAGGCCTAAACGTATTTTATCGCGAAACGTAAACACTTTACGTAACCAATAAAAATAAAATGTGCAAAGTTAATAATTATCCTCTAAATAATCATATAACACTTGCTTGATGTAAACATTTAATTGTTTAATGCCCGCTTACATTGAATGATCATTTTTAATTTACGCGATTTAGCTTAATGATTACGATTTAAAAGCAAACGCGTAAAACCCTAAAAATAAATTGTGAATTACAAAATGTCATTCAATGACCTAAAACACGAGGGGTTATATTCACCCCAATAAAATATAAGAAAAAGGGGCTATGAAACTCACCTGATGCTAAAGCAATTCTCAAAATCCTTGCACAAAGCTAAACAACAAAATAACACGTGTTACACGCTACTAAGCCAAAAGCTTAAACACATGTAACAATCATATGATGGATGTATAAGGTGTTTATTTATCTTAGAGTCACCCCAACACTTATGCACAACATTAACCATCTGTACTAACACTTTACACTTACTATTTACAATTAACTTAGAATTGCAGAATTTTTGTGTCTTTTACGTACCCAAAACCCTTACTTAATACCTTCATAAATTATACAAAAAAATAACCCATGTTCATTTTGGGTAATATTAACTCCTTGTGATCCAAATATTACTTACATGTGTAACTAATCAAATACAATCAAACTTCCAAAACTATATCTATTCGGATCTGAATTGCACACAAAATATATCTCTCTATCTACAGACTTGACATGGCTTCAGATGCTAATTTTTCGTGGATTATCCCATTTAGATATATGGAACTTAACCATCTGTAGAGGATAAGCTTAATTATACTTTTAAGTATTGGTTTTACCCTCACCAAACATGATATATCTGGACCGATTTAGGTTTCTTGACAACTTTTTATGTATAACCAATATTTGAATGGTGTACCGACCTTAAAAACTTTCGAGGCTAGATTTTATGGAAAGTAGACTCTTTTGGCTTATTCCTAGGCTCAAGAAACATATCAAAACACGTTTTTATCATGTAGATATAAGTAGTTGAACATGACCCAAAATTATGCTCAACCTAAATGTCATATTCTATCGAGTCGAATCTAACGGAATATCAATTTGATCCAATTAAACCTAAACACTTCTAATTAAGTTTAACATCATTATTTATAGATTTTATGAAACCCTATTTTATCCATCACCTTTCTTGTTACATGAATTAAAAGAAAATTTAAAAACATTCAA
The DNA here is from genome assembly GCA_026074375.1 of Tanacetum coccineum. Classification (NCBI taxonomy): domain Eukaryota; kingdom Viridiplantae; phylum Streptophyta; class Magnoliopsida; order Asterales; family Asteraceae; genus Tanacetum; species Tanacetum coccineum. The sequence goes on along the minus strand of BQNB010051805.1, from coordinate 11,594 downwards.
GTTTATGAAATATACTATAACCTTCGATTTAATTAACACGAACCACCATTTGAATATTGAATAAAAAAGAAAAAAAAAAAAAAAAAAAAATCTATTTTTTTCTTCTCTTGAGTTTGAGTGATAAAAAAAAATAGGGGGATATGGGCTTGTATTTATAGTGTGAAAAAAAGGATCTAGATAATTACCATATTAGAATCCTAATTATACTAAAATTAGTTTTTCCCCTTTTTTTTCTTCTTATTCGGCCGAACCCTCAACCTTATTATTTTTTTATATTTATTTTATTTTATTTATTTACACATAAATCCTTTTATTTTGTTATTTTTATAAAAACCTTTATTTATTTTGACATCCTTATAAATAAATTAATTTTACAATAACTAAAAAATAAATTCATTTATAATTTATTTTGTTTCTAATATACAGTACTAAAAAATTTATAACTAAATTCTCTCAAACTAAATTTCTATACCTCGCGAGTCATATTAATTAATAGTATCTTACATTATAATATTATTACGTAACACATAGAATTTTACCTTTCATTTTCATTGTCACCAAAAGTGAACGAAATTGAACTTTAACCAAATTCACATCATTCCAAGTCTTAATTAAGATGGACACCAATCAATAGATTGATTATAAACTCCCACATAAGCACATATAACATATAAACCATATATTGCAACAAGTACATAAGTCAATACTAATGGTTTGACTAACCTGCTAAATCATGGTTGTCACAGTATCCCCTCCTTTAGAAATCTGTTTAAAACTTTTCTAGTCGCCCGAGATTTTTCACTAGCCGATTCATCAGTCGATCTACAAAACCAACTGAGGATACTTAGACTTGTTAGACTCCTCACTCTCCAAGTGAACTCAGGGGACCACACTTAGAATCCAAACGAACTTTACAAGCCAAAATCCTAACGCTTTAAACTCTTAACTTCACGGTCCATTATCTCTACAGGTTCCTTAACAAAACGAAGAGTTTTGTCAACCTTAATCTCATCCAATGGCACATGCAAACTAGCATCCGCCAAACACTTCTTTAGGTTTGACACATGAAACGTGTCATGTACTCACTCAATTCTCAGGCAATCCATGCAGATAAGTACAGGACCGATTCTTTAAAGAATCTCAAATGGTCCTACATACCTCGGTGCTAACTTACCCTTTTCCCAAAGCGAATTACACCTTTCCAAGGTGACACTTTTAGCATAACCCGATCTCCCACTCCAAAACTCGAAACGGTTTGCGTCCTATTATCGCATAATCTTTTGCGGTTCTACGTCGCTTTAAGCTTCTATTTTTATAACACACTTTATCATCGTTTTCTTGAACCAATTCTGGTCTAATCAAACTATTTTCTCCAATCTCAGCCCATAAAACAGGTGATCTACACCCCCTTCCATACAAAGCTTCAAACGGAGCACACCGTATGCTCGAATGATAGCTATTTTTGTAGGAGAACTCAGCCAATGGCAGGTGGTAGCCCAACTACTCCAAGTCAATCTCACACATACCCTTAACATGTCTTTCAAAAGTCTAAAATCATACGTTCCCTTAGTTCCATCCGTTGTGGATGCTAAAGCATTATCAAATTCCAAATCGACGTCTCTAACACTTTCTGCAGCGTCTGCCAAAACCACAAGGTAAATTATCCATCTCAATCTGAGTTGATCATCACCAGAATTCCATTCCTTGCTATTATCTTATCAATATAAATTTCTTGCCAACTTTCCATCTTGAAATCTTCTTGAATATAGCTGAAAATGAGATTACTTGTCAGTCTAGCGACCATCACCCAAATCACCATCCATACATACTCTTTGACGTGTAATTTTTGTAATATTCCTGGTGATTCTATCTCAATTTTCACTCAAGTATCTTAGGCTGTTGCAGCAAGCCAAAAGTCTATGGACAATTGCCGACTTAACTTTAACACAAATCCGAAATTGCTACATAGAAGTATATCCTTTTCTACACGTGGCTACCAATACATGTCTCTAAGATTATAGTACGTCTTATCCGCTCCCGGATATACCAAGTATCTTGATGCATGGGCCTCATCCATTACGCTTCCTACCAATAGAACCTAAATTCAATCTATAAAGTGCAAACTCTCGTCTCCTTTTCTTTCCATCTGTTGATCTAAACCATGTAGCCTTTCTGCGAGTACGTTCTCTTGCTTGAACGCCTCACCTTGGGCTGCCAATATCATTCCTTTTACTCATCTTGATTTCACTCTCTCCTTTCTACTCAATGCATCATTCACTACATTCACTTTATCAGAGTATGACACAATCATTCTTCAAAGTCTGAAAAGCCACTTCTTGTTCTACGCTCCACTCATACTTTTGATTCCTCTCAGTTAAGGAAGTAACGGGGTTCAACAATCTAAAAAACAATTCGCGATGAACGTCGGTAGTAAACCCTGCCATTCTAGAATAATCTCCAATTCCTTCCTGCCTTCACTCCTTCCTCATGTCCACGTAAATACGTTATGGTTGACTACGTGACCAAGAAAATTCAATTTTCCAATCAAAACTCACACTTAGAAAACTTAGCATACAACTTCTCCTTCCTCAGTGACTCCAACATACTTTAAATGAACTTTGTTCTTCTTCGTCTTTGCGTTAGGACAGAATCATGTCATAATGTATACGATGACACCTACCTAAGTGGTTTTTGAAACCCAGTTTATTAAGTCCATGGAATACAGCTGGTGCATTGTTAACCCAAAAGGCATAATCGTTAGACTCAAAAATGTTCGTATCTCGTTTGAATGCTGGTCTATGGAACTGGCATCTCATGCACCGTAGTGATGATAACAGACCAAAAATCTATCTTTGAGAAAGGACACGCTCCTCGTAACTGATCAAACAAGTCATCAATCCCAGGGAGTGGATAACGGTTTTTAACAGTTAATTTGTTCAACTCTTTATGATCAATACACATGCGAAAAGAATAATCCTTCTTCTTCATGAATAACACAGGTGCTCCCTACAGAGAATGACTAGGTCGTATGAAACCCTTGTCTTGCAACTCTTAAAGTTGCCCAGACAATTCTTGCATTTCCAAGGGCGCTAGACGATATGGGGACTTTGCAACCGGAGTCGCTTCAGGAACTAAATCTATGTGAAACTTCACTTGTCGTTGTGGTGGTAACCCCGACAAGTCTTCCGAAAATACATCGACAAAATCTTGTACTACAGATATATCACTTAATTTTGGTTCATCTACCTTTGTGTTCATTAAGTTTTAAGACTCCTTGAAACCGTTTTACGTGACCCACGAAGTATTATCACCTTCAATGGTATCCTAACATCGTCTCATGACATACTATCACAAACTAACTTCCTCTTGGAAACCAGTCATTCCCCAATCACATCAAGCTGCCACGATCTCAACGGTGATCACGAACTCAAGGGTTAACTCAACTAATCGAATAGGATAACAAACAAATATCGAGTCAAAGGCTAGAATGCTTACAGAGATTCCACTATGCAAATAGTGGGGTGGTTTCAAATACATAAGAATCCTTTGAAAGAAAGGATACGTATATGCACCGAGTGAAAATGCAACGAAAGAAAACCAACAAGCGAACCACGTAAATGAACACATAAAAAATCAATACTAAAGAAGGAAATTCTTATACCAATTATCGACTTTAAACGAAAGACCAAATTAAATAATGTTTTTATAAAAATCAATTTAAAATGAAGAAGTCACTTTAAGTATAATTTTTTTTTAATAATAAATAAAATTGTCTTAAATGTTATCTTTGAAAAATTTATTCTGGTTGTCATAAAAATCTAGATATGGTTATCTAATGGTGTATCGTACCTTACTACTATGAATCACTTTAAACATGCTTTTTATAATAAAATATAATCTATTTACAAAGATCATTTTATACACAGTTTTCTCTAGACACCAACACAATACTTAGGGTTTTTATGATTAATCATCATTATACATTTGTTTAGTCAATCACAGGACACATAATTCAAAAGGGATCGTAAACACCGTTACAGACTTCATACGCGATTCTATTGTTTGAAACGAAAGAAAATACCGAGGAACCATATACTCAAATAAAATAAGCGAAATTCGTACAAGAAAAACTCATGCAAGACGTACGTACGAAAAGAAAACGTAAGGTCTTATCTAACAAAATAACGATCAACAGAGAAAACCTAAAAGTATCGATACTAACAATTCTAGTTTTTGTATCGCCAACGCGGTACGAAAACCAAGGAATATAAAACCAAGGAGTAATGATCCACACTAATATGTTAGGAACAATTAGTGCTTAAAAGAAACGTTTGATACTTATACGAGGAAATCAATGCAACGAAAGAAACTACAAAACCATACCCAAATATCAAAAGAGCAAATTGAACAACCAATATACATAAGACGTTAAAAATAGGAAAATTCAGGTATCATTACTAACAAAGTACGATACAGGGCATGTAAAGCTTAGATTAGGAAATCCGAAACAACACAACCGAGTAATACGTACAACTCTATAATAGCCAATACTAGGTATCGCAAATACTAGATAGAAGGGAATACTTACTATCTATTACAATAACTTAACAATACATCCAATTAGGGTAAGGGAATAATTCTCTACCACTACCACCATCCTTATCATGTATACACATATCAATTAAAAAAAAAATACATATTACACCTACCATTTACAACCAAACACAAATAAATGCAATTTCTTGGTCACAAGTCTACGTGTGTGATGCCTTTATAATTATGTTGGCCACCATAATTATAAGTGCCTCCTTTCACACGTGTACTTACTTCCAAGATTACCCAAATCAGTCATAATTCACATATAAGCACATATACCACATTGCATATCTTAAACCACTCCAACTTAACACATAAAGGATGCTCCATCAAATAACTACTTACTTATATCAAAATAAAATCGAAACGACATAAAGGAACGAAAGTCTCGCAACAATTCCCAAAATACAAAATATCCGAAAGAAATAATCAATAACAACATGACGAGGTAAAGGACGGGATAAACTTATGCTGGGCCTCGCTTGGGTTTGACTTTGCACCCGCAAGAATCACCCAACTCCGCGGGTCCAGCTTTACTACGGTTCCACAAGAGGCTCCTCTTATGGATCCTTATAACGCTTAAGTCCAGTTGGGAAAACGGTTCCCCAATGAGACTTCTTACGGGTGGGGGAAAACATAGCTAAAATACTAAGAAAGTAATACGTATCATATCAGATAATGGTAGGCAAAATAACTAAAATGACAACTTAGCAAAATACGAGATATATAAGCTATGCAAAAATAGATGGGAAGCATAGCAGTTATAGCATTAAACCCTTAAGCCCTAAATGCATCTACATGAAGGACCTCTAGGTTATAGTCTAGGCTTAACAACCTACTTATCTATAACCTGGCTCTGATACCAATCTGTCATACCCCGCCAAGGCGGAAACACGAGGCGTAACGAGAAAGGATATCATCACAACACAATGGCGTCTATAAAGAGAATTCTACATGCAATAAATAAGCAAAGTATAGACACAAAGTGGCATAACAATACCCATAAAACTAATCCAAATCCAAAAGGCATCTTTATTGATGAAACGAAAGTTCTCGCTAATAGAAAGACATGCAACAAGTATCCATAATTCAAACAATGTAATATTCAATACATAAAAGCAATAAACTCCATGACATCCTATGGTCTCTTTCTAGCCACTTCTCTCTATCTTATCCCCATGATGCTCACCTGAAAATGATGCTTAAACGTCAACATAATGTTGGTGAGAGTCATAGGTTTAAGACATGCCAATAACTCGCTTTGAAATCACTATGATAAATAAAACATAGCATAGCAGAACATACAACGAACTATCATACAAGCTAACATGCAATCACATCAACCCACATTGAGACGCTCACGCTCAAACATCACAAACATATCCCTATCCACAACAATGAGACGATCACGCTCACTATTAACAATCCACTACAATGAGACGATCATGCTCACTATTAACAATCCATCAATGCCTTAAGACAATCACGCTCAAGCACAACAATCCATATCATATTAGCAAGTAGAACATAACATACAATAGTCTCGTATAGCCCATACCTCATTTAAAACACATTATCACAGTAACTAAAACATTTAAACTCATAGCATCATTTTCACCCCAAGAAAACATAAGAAAAAGGGGGGCTATGAAACTCCTTGATGCTAAAGCAATTCCAAAATACTCGCACAAGCGTAAACAACAAAAATAACTGTGTTTCACGCTACTAAGTTAAAATTTAAGACATGTAACTCATCATATGATGGATGTCTTAAGGTGTTTTATTTTACCCTCATGGGCCACCCGACACCTATCATGCCAACATTAACCGTTATCTTACTAAACACTTTACACTAAACTACTTACAATTACTCAGATTTCAGGAATTTTAGTGTCTCTTTACGTACCCAAAACCATTACTTAATAACCTTCATAAATTATACCAAAAATCACCCATGTTCATTTATGAGTATATTAACTACCTTGTGATTCCTAAGTATTACTTACATGTGTAACTAACTCAAATAAAATCAAACTTCCAAACTGTTATTCGGATCTGATTGCACACCAAAATATATCACTCTAGACTACACATGACTTAGTCATGCATTTCAGGCTAATAATTACATGGATTGTCCTAGACATATGGAACTTAACTACTTGAAGGGATAAGCTTAATTCTACTTTTAATTATAGGTTTTACCCTCACAAACATGACCTAAATCTGACCCGTATTTACTGATCTAACAACTTTTAGTGAAACCAACATTTGAATGACTTACCGACCTTAAAAACTTTCGAGGCCAGATTTTCTAGAAAGTAAACTCTTTTGGCTTAGTCATAGGCTCAAGAAACATATAAAAAAAAGTTTTTATCATCTAGATATGAGACGTTGAACATGACCCAAAATTATGCTTAACCCTAAATTCAATTCTATGCGTTTTCTAATCTTACCGAATACATCATATGATCCTAATTAAACACTTAAACACTTCTACATTAAGTTTACATATTAATTTTATGATTTTTATTTAACTATATATCCATCACTTTATTGTTACATGAATTAAAAAGAAAATTAAAACAATTAACTGTAAGTTTATGAACATACCTAAAACCTTCGATTAATTAACACGAACCACCACTTGAATCTTGAATAAAAAAATTTTTTTTTTCTTTCTCTTGAGTTCGACCAGTGATAAAAAAAATAGGGGATATGGGCTTGTATTTTTAGTGTGAAAAAAGGATCTAGATAATTACCATATTAGAATCCTAATTATACTAAAATTAGTTTTTCCCCTTTTTTTTCTTCTTATTCGGCCGAACCCTCAACCTTATTATTTTTTTATATATTTTTTATTTTAAATATTTACACATAAACCCTTTTATTTTGTTATTTTTATAAAAACCTTTATTTATTTTGACATCCTTCTAAATAAATCTAATTTTAAATACCAAAAAAAAATTCATTTCATAATTTATTGTTTTCTAACTTAACAGTACTAAAATTTACTAACTAAATTTTCCAAACTAAAATTCTAAACTCGCGAATTCCTATTAATTAAATACGTATACATATACATATAATTACGTACACACATAGAATTTCTACCTTCATTTTCATTGTCGCTAAAATGTTAACATAATGAACTTAACCAAATTCACCACCATTCTAAATCTTATTGAGATGATCACACTCAATAGATTGATTACCAACTCCACATACGCTCTTATAAAACACATATAACACAGTCGGTTACGTCCTGACGTCGTCGTCAATTCTCTGACGCCGTCACTAGAAAGATCGTGACTGCGTTGCTTTATGCTTGTGACGCCGTCTCCACACTCTGTGAGCACGATTCTTCAAGAGATTTGATGTAGGTCTATAGTCTTGTCCGTTTCTTCTCCAAATGAGCCAAAGTCACGTGTATTTCCTCCAAATGCAATCCAAGTGCTAAAAACATGAAAACAAACGATTAAGCACATAATCTGGGCATATTTGCATGATTTAAGGGGTTAAATGATCCTGAAATAGTGTATAAAATGACGCCTCATCAAATACCCCTACACTTGGGATTTACTTCTCATCAAGCAAATGGGCTTTTCTACCTAGACAATAGCAATATTTGAGGCATTTAACCTACTTTAAAAGCAATTTACAACACAACCTTCTAGACCTCGTGATTAAAAGCACGGAATGTATATACTAGCACCTCACATAAGTGTTTGGGATTCTCTATTTCACTCGGATGTATAATAAATTATAACAACTATGGGAAACGGAAAATTAACACTCATTACCTGTCATTGCATATAAATTACATAGGCTTGGTAAATGATCAAACCTCCACCATTGGGCGCAAATATTAGTCATTACTATCAAAGAGGTCTTTTAAAGGGTTGTGGGGTGTAGGTGTAAGATAACATTAACGTAAACCATTGTTGCAAAAATCAGCCTAGGCGGCCGATTAATCGGCGCCTAGGCGCTAGGCGGGGATTAACCGCCTTGATTTTCAATAATCGGCCTTATTAATCGTTTTGGTCAAAAATCGATCAACATACCGATTAATCGGATAAAAATCGGCCAAGTCGGACATAAACCGGCCGAATCGGACAAAAATCGGCTAAATCGGCCAACTCGGTTACGGATGTAAATCGGCCAAATAGGACAAAATCAACTAAATCGGGAAAATTAGGCATATATTTTTAAAATTTTATAATTTTATATATATAAAGTCCAATCCGATTAATCCCCGCGTAACCGATTAATCGCTAGGCGGTACCTGGCCGCCTAGCTTGCGCCTAGCGATTTTTGCAACCTTGACGAAAACAGAAATGGATGTGATACATTTGGGGAGTGACTTAAAGGGTTAGCTATTTATACGAATACACGCTGGTTTGGTTGTTAAGCCAAAGACTCGGACACGATATACAAACTCTACAAAACTTTACATCAATCTCTTTCTTTTTCTTTTCTTGACTCTATGATAAACATAACATAAGCAAATGGCAGCCCGTATATTTTTTCACTTTTATATATATATTTTTTCCGATTATTTTCTTTTCTTTTTCTCATTTTGTTTTTCATACACTTTTGCCCTGCCATTGCTTAAACATATAATACATCATGGGGGTTTATAGATACACCCCTACACTTGAACTTTTACATACTCGATTGTTTACAATCTAACTAATGACCCGATTTGAGGTGGATCAAAATAACATGGAGCTTATTGAGCTCTATTGGGGGTAATAAATTACTTCTTCCCCAATTCTTCATAAGATGAATACTACCATGAATCCCAATC
>BQNB010051804.1:0-40799 GCA_026074375.1 Tanacetum coccineum | reverse complement strand
AGACCTATGAAGACTACAAAGACGACTGGATCTACGAATGGAATAAAGATGTACCATGGGTTGATGAGAAGCCATGGACTGACGCTAGAGTTTAGACTAAACCCACACCAGTTAAACATACTTGCAAGCAATTCAACTATAAGACTGGATGTTCAGAATGGCCAACATGTAGTTGGATGGATGATAGATACTGTAATGGAGGAAACTTACTGGGAACTTACATTATTGAAAACCAACTACATTATCAGGATTATGAGTGGTATGAGGCTTTGGAAGATTGTGAATTAAAAGACGAGGCTTTAAGAAACAAAGCAATCATGGAAGGATTTATCAAAGAAGATGATGAGTCATGTAACGAACAAAAGAGATGATGGAACATATATACAAACTACGATGATGCTTATGAGATTAATCATGAAGATAGAGAGAGTAAAGAATTATGTGAAGTTCATGAGCTACCGGTGTGCAATATAAGGAAGTATATGATGATCAAATATTCATTCAATAATGATGATGAGTATGTTGTTGTAAAAGAAGACGAATATGACGATCTTACGATTACAAGAAACGAGGCGTGTCGGGCTTACCAAGAAATCTTTCAGATAATGGACGAAGGATGGATGGTGACTAGAGTAGAGTAAAAAGGAAGCTGAAGAAAAGTCTAACTTAAAGACTTCGTTGTAAACAAAAGTGCTTCCCGGGAGACAACCCGGATTGTTATTTAATTTTGTTATCGAGTCTGTCTTCCCAGACATCAATACGGTGTATCCGCTCCATACCATACGACGTATTGATTTTCTGGACGTTATCAGTCTTTATTTTTATTGCACTTTAAAAACATTATTGTCAGATTTGGAATACGGCGTATTCTCTAATTTGATATGGTGTATCCACCAGACTGACCTGTATTTAGTTAGTTTAGTTTAGTTTAAATTAACCGAAAATGCCAAGATAGGAATGCATGTTTTTCCTATTTTATACAGGACCTCGTGAAAGAAATATCGACGAAGTTGGTGGAATGCATATTTTCTAGAATTCTATGTGTGTGCTGTTCGTGCTAGGATTCAGACGCTTTTCCAGCACACAATCTTGCTCATAAACACAACTTGGAGAATCTACCGAGCAAATATCAGGGGAGTTTCTCATTCTAATTCTTTTTAAATTCCCGTATTTAATGTTTTATATATACAACGAGGACGTTGTATAATTCAAGTGGGGGGATGGAATTAGAATGTTTACTTGTCCTATTTTTCACACTAAAATGCTTAAATTATGCTCAAATTTAATTTTTTTTCAAGCATACTTTTGTGAAATTACATGTTACATAACCCGCACACAATAACCCTTGTTAGATATTGTAAGGATTTAACCTTTCCGTTTCCAAATGTTTACCCAAATTCCACAAAATATGAGTGTGTCGGTGATGTTGTAGACTTTAGAACTTGGCTTGGTATATCACTCGAGACCGCAATGATAAGTACTATGGATTTAGATGGAGTAACTTGTTTAAATTGGTAAATTTTAGGATTACACCCAAATCGCCTTTACATGTTGCTTATTAACTAACTACATCGGTTAGTTAACCTCCCGTTTAAACCCTTTCCACTCTCATCTTTAGAGTGATGATCCACTAGAACAACCCATAGAGCCAATCTTTAAGGAATTACACCAACTATTTGTTTTGTTACACCCTTACACCTTAACCTACCCTATTAGATTAAGTTTAATTTACAGTTTCTAGTTGCTTAAAGTGTAAAGTTTGTATTTCTCGAGTCTTGTGTCATTTTCTATCTTTGGTGCGGTTGGAAATTTGCACATTGCAAATGGGAATGTATATTAGTAGTCAAAACTCATGTGATTTTACTACCATCACAATTAATGGTGAGTCCGAAGAACGAAAAACTATCGAATAAATTATCCGAAATTATTATGATCGTAAAGATGGTGAAACTACACCGAGATATCAGGTATTGTTAAAATAAAAAAAGAGAAAAAAAGAAAAAAAAGAAAAAAAAGAAAAAAAAAGAAGAAAAAGAGAGAAAAAGAAAAAATGTGAAAAATACAAAAAGAGAGAGAAGAAAAGTTTGAAGATAATCGTTTCGGAAAGAGCATTACCGAAGGAATTACACGAAGGATCGATTATTCGTTGATACCTCAAGAAAGTTAACGATGTAGAGTATTGTATAAAGTGGAAGTAAACGCTCACTTACCTGTAAAAGTAGTAAAAATTTTGGAAATGATTGGGAAAGTTGAATCGTTTAGGAACGCCAACTTAGGTTGTTGTTTTTGATCTATGATCAAGACGTTGTAAATAGTCGTGTCTTTGTCATGATAACGGTCGGGGAAATAAGTATCTAGCAACTTGTAACTTAAGTCTTAATCTATTTGTTTCTTGATTTTTATTTAACAAAAATTTATTTTCCTCTTTCCTAATAATTAGCCACTGGTCTATGACTTTTGGTGAAAGTAAGAAGGTTCCTACCCTATATCATTCTTCATCCTAACCGTTGGTTAAATTCGAATGGGGATATGTTCGAACACTCATGTCTATCCCTCCCGGCATTCGGAGTGTGTATTGTGTGCTTTAGCTGCCTTGTTGGAATGGTACTTCTGGTGAAAGATTGTAGAATGATCAACCGTTACGCCTTTCCATACAAAAACATATATTACCTTTATTAAAATGTTACTACCTTCTTTTAGTGGTGGAGATAGTAAGCCCTTTCCAAGCTTATAATAGAATACTCGTCACGACCGAGCAATTGAGCGAATTAGTTACATGTTACCACATAGATTAGTTGAGTGATTTGAGTGTTTTCATCTCCCTATTTCGTGAGGTGTTTGGTTGTGTACTTGTAATAGATCGAATAAATGCTTTAACGAAAAATATCCTTAGGGATACATTTTTGTAAACTTCTAAAGGCTACTTGAGGACAAGTAGGATTCAAGTGAGGAGATATTTGATGACATCAAATAACGTCTATTTTATAGCATCATTTATCCCATGATATTAACCATTTTGTATAGTTATTGCAAAGAATTGTTACTTAATCGTTTATATTTGAGAATTGCGGTAATTATGGAGTGATTGGTGAAAGATAGCAAAAGGCGCGCATTTTGGAGCTTAAATGAAGATATTTTGAAGATTACTATTCTGAAGACCAATACACCGTATCCATCAAGGAAGATACGGCGTATCCGTGCCTGCACTCACTAAAGACCACACATGAGTAAAGATCAATACACCGTACCAAGACTCAATAAGCCGTATTCAAGATATGGAATCAATATAATATTCTGGAAGATATCAAACGTGGTCCCTACTCCAAGAAATCCCCAATACGCCGTATCCAATACTTGGATACACCGTATCCAACCGACTTCCAGACCTTATAAATAGAAAACTCAAAAACGAGTTTTAAGTGTGCTAAATCATATTCTCGATACCTAAACCACAAAATTCGATTTTCAGAAGAGAAAAAGAGCAGAAGAGGTCGAGCAACGTTATCAATTCCATAGAAGACAACGTGTAATTCCATATACTTTAGTAATCGTTCAGTTTTTTGGCATCATTCGATTATCATCGGTTAGTTTACCTTGTCTACATAATTGCTCTTGTAATTTTTAAAAAATTTTATCATGACATTTGAAGGCTAATACTTCGGGTATTAGTCATTATATGAGAAAATCTGAATGTTTAGTTTTTTAAATTTTGTTTATATCAATTTCCCTTGATTATCAATGAGTGCTTGTTTAATGTTTTATCAAGTTTATACTTGTTTACGCGCTTTTGTATGCGACCTATCATTCAACTGGATCTAGCTAAGTGGACCAAGCGGATCTAGAGTCCGGATAGCTCCTCCATAATAGTAATTTATACTCTCGAATAATAGTTACACAAAGTATTGTCCTTCTAAGTCTGGTGTCTAAGATACGCTATCGGGCTTAACTAGTTAAATGGATATTGTGGATGGTTTATTGATCGTGTTGACTAGCAGGTGACCTAGATAATTCAACAAGTAACGTTCTGATTCCAAATGATAGTTGGACGACGGTGGGGGGGGGGGGAATACTAGTGTATTGATTGCCATTAAGCGATCAGTGGGTAAAGTCTCTATGAGCATAGGGTTTAACAAGATCACCATTGCTTTAATCCCTAAGATAGATTATAATAAGCAAAATAAGGATGCTTTTAGTGCGGATGCTTTAAAGTGTAGAGAATTAATGTGTCTAGGTCTTAGGAAGATGTAACGCCTAAGTCTTAAGAATGATATGCCACCTCGAGAGAAGAAATCATTGCACTTAATAAACAAAACCAACGTTCTAATCGGATTTAAAATGTATAATACAAGTTTTCTTAGATAAGGTTCGACCGCTCTTTTATCTTTTATCTATTAGCTAGCGTGGGTAACAGTAATCTTGAATGATTGTAGTCACCAACCAAACCATGCCAGTCTCTCAGGCTGAAAACCCTCTTTCCTATTAGAATTAAGATTTAGACTGACATAGGGTTTTAAGAAAAGAAAGTTAACATAGATAGATAACCAAGATCTTAATATATTAATTGATATTACCTCGCTTCAAGTGTTCGACACCCTATTTTCTTACCACGAAATACTACTACCGAGCGGTACACTGCCCGTTAAGTTGGTTGTTTTTTGTTATCGTGCAAAATATAAATTTAAAACTTGAATCATCTTAGATATACCATACAACGAAAGCACATCAACGACAAAAAGACTTTCCAAAGAAGCCGTGATGACAAGAATAGTAAAACTGATAGAAAATGCTTTAGATGTGGTGACCCGAACACTCTATTGGAGAAGTCCAATAACCAGCCGAAAAGATAAGAACCAAAGAGCTTTTGTCGGAGTCTCTTGGAGCAATAGCGGTGAAGAAGATGATGAGAAGGTCAAAGATAAAACGTGTATTGTAGCTCATGCATCAAGTGAGGTATGTTCCGAATCATCTTACTTTAGTGATGAAAACTCGTCAATTGATGATTTAGCTTTAGACAACGAATATGATAAGTTATGCAAAATAAGTCTAAAGATAAATACTAAAAACAAAAAGTTAAAAGCTACTAGAAATAGTCTAGAAAACGAGCTTAGAGAATTAAAAGATAAATTATCCACACTCGAGAAAAACAAGGGAGTTGATCTCGATTGGCAAAATTCATACCTTAAAAAAAGAACAAAAAACTCAAAAAAGATCCACTAGATAAATAAATTTTTTTGAAAGAGTACTCATTACTTTAAATGAAATGATAATATCATTAAAATCTCCTGTAATAACTAGGTTTATTTATAATTCATTTTGAAGCATCATCTAGTGGAACTAAGGAAATAAAATTTGTGAAAGCTCAGAAAAATGTGTCCGTTGATGGAGGTCCCATATCTATGGGCGGCCCCCAAAGTGACCAGGCGGCCCCAAAAATAATTATGGGACCGCCACCAGCAACACTTGGATATGAGAAAACTGTGTCTTTTCAAAAATCCATTTTGGGTCCTAGACCAAAATACATAATTGCAAACAAATCCAAAGTTCTCGTTGCTAGTGACAATAAAGTTAAACAATTCTATAAGCCATTGTCAAAACTCGGAGTTGAATTTTCAAAACCAAACTTTAGATCAAAAACTCTACCTCCTAGAAAAGTCAACAATAATTATCCTCGTGCCAAAACACCGCAACCAAAAAGAAACATTGGTCGACAAAATCGACCTCATGGCTTTCTCGTAACTTGGAGCAACTTTCCACGTCAAAGTTACATGCCATGGGAAATGTGTTCTCCATTTCCTCATCCCAACCAATTTCATCAAATGCAAGGGATGTTTAGCGCTAACAATTTTAGACCCATGAGATATTGGGGACCAAATGTTTGAGTCATTGTACTATATAAATAGATGTGCCTTGGAGTCGACTTGGAACCCGACGAATGGATCCAGGATAGTGGATGCTCTAAACATATGACGCGTAACCGAAAGCTCTTCTCTACTTACAGGGCATACAATGAGGTAAATGTCTTTTTTGAAGTATTCTTCGCGGTAACATCATTGGCAAAGGTACGATTTCTAATGACTCTCTGGAACATGTTGATAACTTAGGATTTAACTTGCTAAGTATAGGACAAATATGTAACAATAAGTGTAGAGTTACTTTCTCTGAACATGATAGTGAAATCACTAAGGACGGTAAAGTCATAGGTAGAGGAATTAGGAAGAAAGGCTTATATGTGATGAAAATTAGAAATAAGCCAAAGAATACAAATTGGTCTAGCAACGAGATGATGAATTCCATATTGTGGCATAGGAGATTAGGTCACGCAAACATGCGTCTCATTTAATCGTTGGCGTCTAAGAAATTAGTTAGAGACCTACCCAAGCTTAAGTTTGACCAACATTTTTGTGATGCTTGCAAAATGGGAAAACAAGCTCACGCTAGTCACAAAGCTAAGAATATAGTCTCAACGACTAGATGCTTAGAACTTCTCCATATGGATCTCTTCGGTCCATCTGCCGTACGGAGTTACGGAGGAAACCGCTACACCTTAGTCATAGTAGATGACTACTCTAGGTATACTGGACTAAGGATAAAACCGAAGCTTTCGATCAATTTGAAATATTTAGTAGGAAAATTCTAAACCAATGAGGTTGTTTAATATTGACAATAAGAACCGACCACAGTAGAGAATTTGATAATTAAGTGCAATTTGGAGAGTTTTGTAATGCCAACGGTATTACACATAACTTCTCGGCTCCATGCACTCCATGTATTGGTAGCCACGTGTAGAAAAGGATATTGCTACCTATGTTAGCAATTGTTGGATTTGTTTAAGAGGTGAAGGCTGCAATGTCAAAGGCTTTTGACTTGCTGCAACAGCCTGAGACAC
Organism: Tanacetum coccineum; assembly: GCA_026074375.1. Taxonomy (NCBI): domain Eukaryota; kingdom Viridiplantae; phylum Streptophyta; class Magnoliopsida; order Asterales; family Asteraceae; genus Tanacetum; species Tanacetum coccineum. The sequence continues at coordinate 33,913 of BQNB010051804.1, read as the reverse complement.
TTGAGTGAAAGTGAGATAGAATCACCATGGATTTTATCACTAAATTTCCAAGGTCAAAGTAGTGAGTATGATGTGATTTGGGTGATGGTCGATAGACTGACCAAGTTAGCTCATTTTCTAGCTATACAATAAGATTTCAAGAGGTGAAGTTGCAAGGATTTATATTGGTGAGATAATAGCAAGGAATGGAATTCTGGTGATGACCAACTCAAATTGAGATGGATGATTTACCTTGTGGTTTTGGAAGACGCTGCAGAAAGTGTTGACGCGATTATATTTGAGTACTGCTTATCATCCTCAGACAGATGGGCAAAGTGAGCGTACAATTCAGACTTTGGAGGATATGATAAGGGCATGTGTTATAGATTTTTGTGGTAGTTGGGATGTTCATCTACCATTAGCTGAGTTTTCCTACAACAACATTTATCATTCGAGCATTCGGTGTGCTCCGTTTGAAGCTTTGTATGGAAGGAAATGTAGGTCACATGTTCTATGGGCAATGATTGGAGAGAGAGTAGTTTGACTGGACTTGAGTTAGTACAAGAAACGACTGATAAGGTAGTGTTGGTAAAGGAAAAGCCCAAAGCGGTGAGAGATCATTAAAAGAGATATGTTGATTATAGGCGTAAGCCATTAGAGTTTAAGGTGGGAGATCGTGTATTGTTAAAGGTGACACCTTGGAAGGGCGTAGTGTGATTTGGAAAGAAGGGTAAGTTAGCACCAAAATATGTAGGATCGTTTGAGATCCTTGAAAGAATTGGCCTTGTAGCTTATAGGTTGAGGTTACCTGAGGAGTTGTAGCGTGCATGACACCTTTCATGTGTCAAATCTGGAGAAGTGTCTGGCGGATGCTAATTTGCATGTGCCATTGGATGAGATCAAGGTAGACAAGACACTTCGTTTTGTTGAGGAACATGTAGAGATTATGGATCGAGAAATTTAGAAGTTAAAACGTAGGAAAATAGCGCTTGTGAAAGTTAGATGAAATTCGAAACGTGGTCCTGAGTTTACGTGGGAACACGAAGATCAGATGAGGATTAAGTATCCATAGTTGTTCGTGGACCGAGTTGTTGAGCCTGCTAGTTAAATCTCAGGACGAGATTTCCTCAAGGAGGGGATACTGTGACACCCGTGATTTAATCAGGTTAGAAATACCTTTAAAAATGGCTAAAAGTTTGTTGTATGTGATTCTTGTGTGCTATGTGTTATATATGTGTGCTAAGTGGTTTGAATAGGTGCATGATATCATTTTGAGGTGTATGGGCATCTCATTTTGATTTCGGCTGTGTTTGGTGATGAGTATTCCATTTGTTCACGTATAGTGATAATGGAAAGTAAGGGAGTATAGCATGCAATGCTACGTCAATAGTAGGATGATTTTTGTGTTAAGCGGTTATGGGGAATGTATTATGATGGATATAAGTTAAGTGAGTGAAATATGGAAGTTTGTAGCAAACTTTCTAAATATAGAAAGTGAAATGTAAAATGAAAAGGTATTTTTAGAAAGTTAAGTAGTTGCGTTTATGTGAAAAGGTTTATCCAAATTAACTTAGATTTTTATAAAAACTTACAGGTAATGAAGTTAATTAATAAATATATATATAGGAAGGGGAGAACGAAATTATATTTAAAGACAAATAAAATAACAAATAAATATAAAAAACTATATGTATAATGTGGAAATTCGGCCCAAGAAAGGAAAAGAAAAGAAAAAGGATTTTGGGCCTTATCTAGAGGAGTTTTAGTAGGATTAGGATGCTAATTAATTAGATAAGGTTATCCCTTAGCCTATATATATATAAAATAACGACCCATTCAGCCCTCATATCTCTTTTGAGTCGACTTCATCCCTAAGAACAAGGAGAACAAGAATTGATCCAAGGTTTTGCTAGCTTTGTATTAGGAGCTAGTAATCAAGACGTGTGTATACTTAACTTAGTTTAATTCTTGCATTCATGTAATAAGACTTATGATGGATCTAGGGTTTACATAAAATACAGATTAAATATGAACTTTAATGATGCATGATGATTAGGTTAGTTAGGGTTTATGAGCAGAGTATGGTTGCATGTTAGGGTTTGGCGTTAGATCTTCTTGATATTAGGGTTTTGCAGAATTAGGTCTATGTTCAACTGATGATATCTAGATGTTAGAAACCTATTTCGATATGATTCAAGAGCCTAAATTGTAGTTCGAAGAGTCTATTTTCCAAAAATTCCAGCCTCGAATGATTTTGTGTTAGGGAAATTAGTCAACTGGTTGTAAAAAGAAAACGTTGTCAAACATGAATACGGTCAAATTCGATCATGTTAGGAGGGTAAAACCCTAAGGCTAAATGTGGAATTAGTGAATGGCCGACTCTACAATGATAAATTTCCAATATATATATATATATAACCTTAGAAGGATATCTTCAGATTGTGTGTCTAAGTGTGGTAATTAAGGCCATACATTTTAGTGTGCAATCAGATTCGAATCGGGACAGTTTTGAAGTTGGATTTTATTTGGGATAGTTGTACATGTAATGAGTACTTGGGAATCACAAGGTAGTTAGTAAACTCATAAATAAACTTAGATGATTTTTGGTAATATTTATGAAGGTCAGCAAGTAAGGTTTTTAAGTTGGTAAATATACACTAAAATTTGGTATTTTTGAATAAATTGTAGTCAACTAGTGTAATGAGTTCATGAAGTAGTTAAGTTTAGGCATGGTGTCAGGGTGACACATAAGGGTTAATCAAACCTTTAGACATCCATGATATGTGTGTTACATGGAACTAGAGCTTTTAGCTTGGCCGCGTGTAACCGATGGTTATTTAATTTGTATAGTTGCGTGATAGGAATTTGGAAGCTGCATTTGAAGCATTCAGGTGAGTTTAACATATCCTCACTTTTATAAATTATTTCTAACTTGGATGGAAAAAGATTGCAACGTATAAAATATTTTAAATTGTATGTGCTAATCTGTGTAAGTCTAAATGCATGAACTATTATGTGACTAATGTGCTATGTGCTACATTGTTATGTGTTGTCCTAGTAGGAAGGTAACGTTTGGGTATCTCCCCGACCTGAAGCTAGAAGGGATTGAATTTGGTTTGATGTGAAATGTGCCTATTGGGAGGGTTACGTTCGGGTATCTCCGGCCTGAGCTAGAGGGATAAGGATTTGGATTGATCCAAGAGCGATTAAGGTCGTCTGCTTGGTGTTTGATTGATTGGATTGAATTGCATGTTAGCTTGTATGTTAGTTAGCATAATTGTCATGCAAAAGTATTGTTTTATAATCACAGTAATTCGGTTAATGATTTTCGGTAATGAATTGAGTATGCGTGTCTGAAAACCTATATTTCTCACCAACCATTGTGTTGACGTATAAGCATCATTTTTAGGTACTCGGCAAGATGAGATTAAGGTTAAGAAAAGTGGCTAGATGGACCGTAGGCAACTGGCGAAGTTTAGTTATTTAGATTTCGCTATTTGTTTGGATGATAAATCTTACCTGACTTGTTTTGTTTAGATGTTTGAATGTTTGCATGTCATGACATTGGCATGAACTGCCTTTATTTCAATGCCAGACGCCATTGGATTTTGTTTGATGTTTTTGGGTATTTTCATGACACTGTGTGTTAATACCTTGTATTATTATGTATGTTTAGTTTCTCTATATAGACGCCAATGTGTTGTGATGATTCTCTTTCTCGTCACGTCTGGCGTTTCCGCCTTAGCGGGGTGTGACAGTTTTTACTGTTCATAGACATTATAAATTTATTTTTATAAATTTAGTTATCATAAACCCGTAAAAGTCATATTTTACTCGTTTTAGCTCTGATTTTAGCGATTCTTTTGAGCACGTCTTCGTAATTAAAAGTTCTATTTAATTATGAGATTTTCAAAATAAAATACCTAATGTGAACAGTAACTTTTATAAAATTATTTTTATAAATATATTTATTATTATAAACTTACGAAATTCATAACTCCTTCGTTATTGATCTAAAAATTATGATCCTTAATATTTTGGATTTCTAAAAATATGTACTATCTGAGAAAAATATCCAACCTTTTATATCAGAGGTGGTTTGTGATGAGTGTTTATAATTTTTTTATAAACACGTTTATTATCGTATAACTTGCAAATTACATATCTCCTTCGTTATAAAGCGGATTTTTAAGTTCTTTATATTGTTGGAATCCTCATGACATGTAGTATTTTATAAAAATATAAAATAAATAAGTTATTTTTCGAATTTGATCAGATCACTTTGATGTTTTTGCTAAAAACATGTTTAAACTTGATTTTATAACTTTTTAGCTTAACCACTTTGTTACAAGTCCATTACAACACTTAATATCATATGTATTACATACCTAGGGTCCTTAGTCCAACATTTGTCCAAAAATTGTCCAAGAATCACAAGATCCATAAGTCTACATACTTATTTGTTCATGAACTTTTATAAATACACTTTTTAGGTAACTTGTTTATATAAGCTTTTTATACATAAACCACACTTATATAATGTATATACTTCCATTCTCACATGTTCTTAACATCCATATAACCCATGTAAAAGTTTACCAAATCATAAACAAGTGTAAAAATCTATTTTTCATGTAGATAAGTTTCCTAGATGGTGATTAACTATACAAACATTATATATGCATAAAATCACAAATGTAAAGAGATTAAGGTTTTTAGATAACCTTAATATGATGCAAGATGGTGAACAGTATGATCTAAACCCTTGTTTAGCTACTTAACCCAAGCTTCCAAGTCTATGAAAACCCTAAATCCAAGAAAACCCGAATCTTGAACCTTCTTCATTTAACACCTTTAAACCCTAATCCAAACATTCTAAACACCTTAGGATATCTTATATATGATGTAGGAATACTTGTATAAGTGGTAAATAAATTTTGTATGGATTATGTATGTTGTTTGTGTTGAGTCGTGGGTAGGAGCAAAAGAAAGAGAGAAATGGTGAAGTTTTCACTAAGTAAAATGAAGATGTGTGTTTATATTTACTAGTTTCTTCCTTTATATAATACTTGTAGCTAGTTGGTATAAACTCTAGATACATAATGCACTATGCTTGGACAAGATGAGGAATTCAAGGAAGAAATAAGTAAAATACTAGTCATAGTTAGTAAGTTTTAATGAGTTCAATATTGTACAAGACTTTTGCAAGATTTTGAGATATTTCTCTTGTGTTTCATATGTAAATCCGGCCATATGTGTGCATATATAAGATATTTATGAAATTTTTGAGTATTGGGTATAACTGTGGGTATTTGTTGAAGCGTAAAAAAGTTTTAGTGGTTCCGGGTATGCCTAAATATATATTATCGCGAAACATAAACACTTTACGTAACCAATAAAAATAAAATGTACAAAGTTAATAATTATCCTCCAAATAATTATCTAACACTTGCTTGACGTAAACATTTAATTGATTGGTGCCCGTTTACATTAAATGATCATTTTTAGTTTACGCGGTTTAACTTAACACTTAAAATTAAAAGCAAACGCGTACAACACTAAAAATGAATAGTGAATTAAATAACGTCATACAATGACCTAAAACACGGGATGTTATATTTTGGTTTACATAACATATGTACAGTTTGAAGAGACTGATCTTGTTTGAATAATTTTTCTTTAACTTTTTCTTTTAATTCATTCATATCCAAAAAATCTTCAAGGTATGTATTTTTTTTCTGTTTAAAATCTTTTTTCAAAGTTGAAACTTCTTCCATCATTGACTTGTTCTGGCCAATGGTAGAATTGAGTTGCCTTTTTACTGAATGAAGTTCCTTCTTCAAAGATTCTTCTTTAATGTTACAGTTAGGGGTGTCATAAAACCCGACCCAAACCCGAACCCGAATAAGGAAAATCAGGTCGGGTTACTTGGGTTAAAAATCTAACTCGGGTCAATCGAGTCAACCCGATTAACCCGAATACGAAATAGGGTCGGGTATCGGGTTTATAATGCTTTGCCAATTCGGGTTCGGGTCAACCCGACTAACCCGAGTTAGTTTTATTTTTCTTTTTTGTATTTCTTTAAGTTCATGTATCAAGTTATCCTAATCTTTATTATACTTTTATATATTAAAGGGCAGGATTGTGTTTCCAATGCCCGGCCCAACCCATTTGTTTTAATAATACATCTTTCCTGTGTTCTCGATGACACACGTATAGGGTACGTGTCTCTCCTTCCGGATCTCGCTATCATGATAAACGTCTCCTCCCTCCTCTCCCCTCTTTCTCACATAATTCTCTCTCTAAAAATGCATTCTTACCATAAACATGTACAAAAGATCAAGACCTTTTATCTATGCTGATGCTGGCATTCTTAAAATGTTCTAAAGGTGTAACTTCTCATCAGATTGGTTGCTAGAATTAAGTGGTGTTTTATTTAAATGGGTTTTGAAAAGTTTTCTAATTGCGTTTGAAGTACTTCTTTGAGTGTGGAGAATAAGAGATGTGGATGAAGATTTAGATGAGAAGAACGACAAGATTGATTATAAGAAGCTAATGATCAGGTATATAAAAGTTATTGTTTTTTTTGTGGTTATATTCTAAAGTCAGATTATGTATATGGTGTTTAAGTTTGTTGCGTATCAGTTAAAGAATTGAAGCTTTATTAAAATCTTGGATTAATTTAAGCTAAAAATGTGGTTAGGGTTTTGATTTTAGATTTGATTGTGAGTTTCAGTAATTGGGGATCTTTATTTGTTCTAAAATATATGTTTGGCAATAAAATTTGTAACAATTTATTCAGGTTAAAGGTTCTAAATTCCTACTGGTCACTTGGTTCTTGCTGGTTTCATTATGTTCCTACTGATTGTTGGTCTCGGTTTCTGCTGGTCGCTATAAGTTTCTACTAGTCACTTAATAGGTTCCTCCTGGTGCTATTCGATACCTACAGATTAGTTGGTCACTAAATGTGTAGACTGTTTGTTCGGATTGCCTTGTCCGATATTGTTTGTTCTTGCTGCTAGTGTTGTCCGATTTCTCTTGTTTGTGCTGCTAGTGTTGATCGATATCGGACAACACATATTATAGGTCCATAGACGCCCTTGGGTCTTGAACAATGAGGATGTGTATGGTTCATTTTGGTGGTTCAGTTTATGCTATAATTCTTGATTGGAAAAGTTACATGCTCAACTGAGACTATCGGCCATTGCATGTGATCGCCATGCATATATTGACTACAAGAATTCTCCAAAGACATTTTATTACATGATATTGTAATAAGCATGTCTTTTTCGCACTGAAGAAAGATTTGATATATGCTACTGAGTTCAAGATTCAAGAGATGGTGAGTATACTTTTAAGGGGAAGCTTATTGTTGATATACTTAACCATCTACATGCATCACTTAAGGGGAAGCGTCTACGAGTTGCACGAGACCCATATTATGATGATTACAAAAAGGGGAAGAAGATGTATGTGCTGCTTATTATTGTGATGACATGTTCATTGTTTCTTCATACAGGTTGTTTTGTAATATCAAATAGGGGAAGATTGTTGAGAATTATAATTTGATGATTACAAAACATTATATGCAACATTGAAGATAGAAGAAACAACAAGGGCCTAATGTGTAATATTAGGATAGCTTAATATGTAAGCTAGGTTTTATGTAAACCCTAGCCTCTCTAGTATATAAAGAGAGGTAGGGTGATTAGTTTTAGTATTGATCATAGCATAGAACTATCCAATGAGAGTCTAGACACACATAGAAATCGTGTGTATAATAGTAGTAGTAGTTAGCTTATTTTATAAATAAAGAAAAACCTTGGGAAACATTGATGTTCTTATTATTCCGTTGCGTATATTCAATGTTTTTGTTATCCTAGATGAGCTTAGATCAGGGATTTACAATAGTTAGGATCTGGTACTAGATAGATCTTCTAGCCTTTGTGGTTGTATGATACTTATGTAATCACAAGCACATACGTGAGAGACTCTAGCAAATGTTTAGGCGGAAACTAAACAATTCAATAAAGAAGAACAACTATATGAACAACGATCCTCTATGGATCTTTCTATTGATAATAAATTGTTTTTCTAATTTTCAATCGATGCCAATCCCTAATGCTAAAGGTTTCTTTTATAGAGAAGAAACCCTAAATTGGTCAACAAGAAAACTAAAATCTCGTAAGAGATATACATCAATATCAATCTCTTCCTAATTTATCTCATTCCTATATTAATGAGATAATACTAGAATATAACTATAATTCCTTAATTACATTAATTACGTCTATAAATAACAAACAGCAGATTCTATCTCTGTCAGCAGGAACGAGAACATGACCAGCAGAAACATAATCAGCAGGAATGTTACTTGAACTATCAGCAGGAACGACTTAATGCTATCAGCAGAAACGAACATCTCTAACAGCAGAAACGACACTTAGTCGTTTGTAATTTGTCCCAACAAAGTGGATACGCCGTATCAAGTTATCGACCAGAACAGTGTATTTAGGAAAACAATCAAATTAAACACACAATTATACAAGCAAACAATTAAACTAACAAATATACAGAATATACAAGAATATACACTAATCTAATTAACACTACTCCTAAGGGTTAGATCTAATGATAAAAACCAAAATATAAAATAAAAATCAAAATTAATTTTCACTCCCCGGCAACGGCGCCAAACACTTGATGTGTCGTTGTGTGGTGTATATTTTTATGATTCAAGTTTTAAATTTATATTTTGCCGACTTAACCAAAAACAACACTTTAACGGGAAGTGTACCTGGTCGATGGTAGTTTCGTGGTAAATAGGGTGTCGAACACTTGAAGCGAGGTTAAATCTCTCAATTTATTTATATTTTGGTTAACTAATCTAAGTTAATTCTAATCTAAGTCAAACCTATGCTAATCCTATATTAGTTCTAATCCTAATTCTAACATGTAAAAGGAGGGTTTCACCCTGAGAGACTGGCACGGGTTTGGTTGGTGACTATAATTAATTCAAGATACTTTAACCCACGCAAACAAATTAAAGAAGATAAAAGAGCGGTCGATCCTTATGATAGAAAACTGTATTAGCCATCATTAATCCGATTAGAAGCTGGTTTGTTTGTTCAGTGCAATGATTACTTATCCCGAAGAGGAATATCATTCTTAGACTTGGGCGGGACTTCATCCTAAGACCTAGACGCATTAATTCTGTCACAATTAAAGCATCCGCATAAATCATCCTTATATATTGATTATAATTCATCTAGAGGACGACACCGTGTATGTCGTATTACTGTTTAACGATAATTTGTGTTAGGTGGTAGTCCACAATCCAAACTATACCAATGATCAGAACTTATTAGTTAGTACTAAGCCACTACCTTTTACGGTACAACCAGTTCAATCAGGTAAGCAGGACGTTATTAGTGATCCTATTTGTTCCACCTATACGCATTACTATATGGAGAGCTATCCCGGACTCTTAGCCTACGCCCAAACAACACCGAAGTTGCAACGCATTAAATATGTAGAACTAGACCCAGTTGAATGATAGGTCGCATACTTAAGCACGTAAACAAGTATCATGTGATAAACATAATCAATAAAACAACGATAAATTAAGCAATCGAGATATAAACAAAACCAAACATTCAGATCTTCATAATGATGGCTAATACCCAAAGGTATTAGCCTTCAAACATCATAATTAATACAAGAGTAATTGTTTTAGCCAAGGTAAACTAACCGAGTTAACGAATGATACCAAAAACTAAACGATTACAAAAGTATAAGAAATTACACGTTGTCTTCTATGGATTGGAAAGCGTTGCGAGACCTCTTTCGCTCTTTTTCTCCTCTGAAAATCAACTTTTGTGGTTTAGGTATCAAGAATATGATTTAGCACACTTAAAACTCATTTTTGAGTTTTCTATTTATACTATCTGGAAGTCGGTTCGATACGGCGTATCCAATGAGTTGGATACGGCGTATTGGAGTTTCTTGGAGTAGGGACCATGATATGTTATTTTTATATACTATAAAATATACGATAATATATAATACCACAAGAGCAATTAAGAAAATTCCCTCAGGAAAATTCACTCTTAAAAGATATATATATAATACGTATATTTAACCGGGAAGTATGATCACCCGGGTCGTTTTCCCAACGACTTGTGAAATTGAAACCACGTTTTAGCTCGGATTATGATTTGAATGAGAGAAAAGATATTTTTGATTTTCTATAACTACTAAATAAAAGCAACAATTAAGATGAACAATTAAAAGCAATTAAACACTTAAACTAATTAACGAGAGCAAATAAAACGCGACAAATAAGCAAATACACTAAGTTTAACCCCTAAAAATGCAAACTAAATTTCTAAACCTAAAATAGGACAAAATAAAATTTTAAGAAAAAGAAAAACATTTTTTTAATTATTTTTGAATTTATTATGATTTAAAAACTAATTTAATCTAATTAAATCCTAAAAAATAGCAAATTAAGTCCTAAAAATTTAGAAAAATGATTTTTAAACTTAGAAAAGTCTAAAATAACATAAAAATTCATAAAACTATTTTTAACTATTTTAATAATTAAAATCCTATTTTTAAAATTAAAAATAAAAGCTCAAAATAAAAATTAAAATCTAAAAGGTGTAAAAATAATTTTACTGAATGTAAACCTAAGTCTATTTATTAAAAAACTAAAAAACATTTTTTTTGTATTTTTCTAAAAATTATTTCTATTTTTAATGTATTTTCTAAGATTTTAAACTTTTTCGAAAAACTAGTAATTTTGTTTAAAAAATAAACTAATTGATGGAAAATTACGAAAAATTCAAAAAAAATCTAAAATGTAACAAAGATTACTAGAAAATTAAAAGAAACAACTCATCTTATCATATAAGCTGAGTAAACGGCTTATTTAGCTACGGCTTATTATAAAGAGCTTAAAAGGAAAATGACTACAAGAATTAAATGTGGGAACAAGGTAATGGACTGAGCTAGTTGATGCTTTGGTGGTATGTCGCTGTGTGTTGTGTGCAAGAGGTCTTAGGTTCTAGTCTGGCAACACACCCCTTTTTGTTATTTTTTATATTTTAACTTTTTGCAAAAACTAAATACTAAAACTTAAAGAAGACACTTTTTAAAGCACTTTTAATAAAGAAAACACAAGCTGAAAATAAATATTAAGCTCAAAAAGAGCTTATCAAAAAGCTGTATCAGTAAGTGGGTTTTTGTCATTGGAATTACTTATTTTTACTAAAATGTATGCACAAAGTCAATTTAGCTCAAATGAATAAGCAAAAAGTGTTTCTGAGTAGCTGTATGATGTCTACAAGCTAGAATTGAAAAGGCGTTCTAACAGCCTACAAACACTTTACCCTATATGAAAATTATGTTCAATCCTAAAACTCAAAAAGAAACTTATAAAAACACAAAATCCACCTTAGCTATAGAACTTTAATTAGCTAATCAGAACACTAGATTTTGAAAAACTTATTTAACTACTTTAAGGCTATAACATCTAAATCATAAAAAACAAACTCGACATGCTAGAAATCAAAATTTTAAAACTAACTCTTAACTGCTACTGTTTTTGGTCTTTTTGAGATTTTTAATGACTTTTGAAAGCAAATTAAGCTAAGTAATTAAACTAGAAACTAAAAAGCAGGACCTAAATTATATCAAGCTATGTAAATTCTATAAACCTACTGATTTTAAGAATCTATAAACTACTTTAGCTGACCTAAATGTGATCCAAAAGATAAGCAGTAGGAACTGCTAAGGTTCCTACTGATGCACTTGACAAGAGTGCAAAACAAAAATGCAGGTAACCTTGTGGTTACTACTGCACTTAACAAACTCACTATGAGTGTATAAACTTAAATCAAGCAATATATAAGCCTTGGAAAGCTTAGATCAAATTTTCACAAGCAAAAAGAAAGGGTAAAAGTACCCTAGTGCTGAGACATACAAATTAAGCCATAACTTGTTCAATTTTAAAATCTAAATTCTGAAAACTCCTTTCCTAATGATTACAAGTAAAGATAAAACTGTCCTAAGAAATGAACACAAGTCATTTTGACTTTTAGAGGTCAAAGTGCAATAATCCAAACACCCCTTAATGTTGTTGACAGATTTCAAAAAGCTTTTAAAATGAAATACACTTAACTAAACTTTGATATCAGACATTAATGAGCTTATATCAACCCTAACAAGCATAAATCATTAACTGAATTAACTAGAATCAAAGATTTAAAACTATGCTACTATATTTTTGGCTTTTTATAATTTTTTAGACAGTATTGAGAAACTAAGATCTACAATCTATTAACTAAAGATAAATGAACAAACAAGATTAATAAGCACAACTTAACAACAAAAAGCACAATGAAGCTAGAAAATAAGCAGTTTAAGCAATTAAGTAGCAACTAGTTAACAACTAAGCTATATTAAACCAGGAAATAAAGAACAAGGAATTTAAATGGAAACTTACCAATTACTTCAGCTTAACAGAAGCTTTAATTCAAATTATCAGCTACAAGCTCTAGCTTATCCAAATGGATAAGCTAGTATAAGTCCATGAGAGTCCTTCCACAATTGACTCCCCTTCCATTAGCTAAAATCCAATTAAGCAAAGGTGATAAGGTTATTAGCTGATTTTAAGATTTAAGGTATGATTAAGGTAAGGTTTGAGCTCAATTATTAGCTTAGAGACTAATAAGAGCTTATTCAGTAGCTTATGATATTTAGCTTAGCATTTAATAGGAAAAGTGAGAGCTTATGAAAACAAAGAGCTTATGAGAGACTATTAAAAACTGAATTTCATTAACATAAAACTTGATTACAATGCTTAAAAGGAAGAATTACAAAGTTTAAAGGAAATTTAAGCTAAAAATTGAAAATTAAGCTAAAACTAAAAGCTACTAACTACTCGATGTGTGTGTGATAGTGAGGGTATTTATAGGCCCAAGCTGAAGCTTCTAGTCTTCCCTTGCTCTGCACGCTCCAATCAATCATCACCATCTATTTTCCCAATGATTGGATCTATAATCTCATCCGTTAGATCAAATTATACTCACATGGATTGCCAAGCTGTCATTCTTTTGATGTGACTTTTTGCTAGTTTGTGTGAGTGATAATAGAGTAAAAACCCGTCACTCCTTGTGCTTTCTTCATAGCCACGTGACACCCTTACTTTAGTGAACCAATAGGAGCTCTTGAGATTACTGATTTGACCCTGCCATCATGATATGAACCACTTGAATTGTCTTCTGTACCCTTTAATTTTGAGAAGCCCTTTGTTTTTGACTGATGGTGAAACGGAGGGGATGAATGAATAGTGTTTTAACTTGGCGCCTTTTTTATAACTGAAAACGGGTAAACATTTTTAAACTTTAGGGTAATGGCAAGTTTAACCCTTGTGTTTGTATAGGAAGTGATGTAAGGTTTTGAAATTGGCAGAACAAGTCCCTAGACTTTTATAAAAGGGAAATGGGCTTTAGGGTATTGGGCCCGGGTAAGGTTTTAAAGGTTTTAAGGGCCCATTTAGTCATAGGGACCTTTTGTGTAACTTTTGGAAACTTGAAGGACTCAAATGGTAATATTGGAGTTTTTGTCCTTTTATGGTTGACTTTTGTTGACCAAGGTTGACTGGAGGTTGACCACAGCTTTGACTTTTTGACTTTTCCTGGCTTTGGCTTTGCATCTCTGGCTTCTTTTGTGCTCTTCCGTTTCTCGTGTCCGTGTTTGCCCGTTTTTGACGGTTTTCTTGTGATTTTTGATATATCCGTACCTGCACATACAAAACACAAAAACAAGTATATTTTTGCCATTTTTAGCCTGTTTTGGGTTTACTTGGGCTATTTTAGGTATAAACAGATATGTGTATTTTACACTTATCAAAATTACCCAAACTAAACGATTGCGTTTCCTCACGCAATATTACATGCCTTATAACCAAATACCTCGAAACTTCCCCAAACTAAACCTTTGAAAAGTAGCAAAGATTTTTGTTGAGAGAGCTAAGAGATCACAAGTTATAAAACACCCGAATTCCCATTTTCAAAACTTTTTTCTCTTTTTATGATTTTTCTTGATATATTCCTAACTACAACTTATTTGTGTTGACATAATGTATTGTTTTCATTACCTTATTGGTAACTTTAAGGATCATAGAACAAAAAGCACAATTAAGTGTCTAAAAGATAACTTCATCATTCCCGATTTTTCACTTTTCTCATACTAAGCTTAAAAATAAGATCACCGTTAAGTACGAGCTAAGATGCTAAGACTACTTATAATTACAACTTGTGAATTTCTCTTCCCGACATAAATCATATATTTAAGTGTGTGTGTTCAAATTAATTTAAACCATTAAATCCACATATTTAGATAGTTGAAATCCGACCAAGCTTTACACCGGGTCATTTTGGGCTTAATAATGTTAATCACTTAATAAGATCAACAACCAAAGCAACAAACCTCCTGTAGTAAGACTCATTGGTTCACTTGTCCCCTGAATTACTTTCTACTTTAGGCATCCCACCGTCATCGGGTAAGTGCTATGCTTTTGGACACCCCATTCCGGAGAATTATAATCGAGACGCAGGAACTTCGATGAAAAAGCCTTGTAGACTTTTGCAAACGTTAGTTCAAAAGAATACCTTGGTTTTAGAAAAGGAAACTTTTACTATTTATTTTCTAACTTGCTATATTATTATTTACTATTTACATTATTAGGCTAGAAACGGGTATCACTTTTCTTTCGACGACACAATCTGGCCACGCCCTCCTGACAAGAGCTCGGAGTACTTATTATGGATTACTCCTTCCCTTAAATATACATCCTCTACCCTTTCTTTTCGATGTCACATAGATAGAGCCGAACCGACAAAATGCCCTTTGTACATTTATTGCGATGGAGTTTGTATATTAATTATTAACACTAAGGATTTATAACTTGCATCCTTTTTATTCACCAACTATATATATATATATATATATATATATATATATATATATATATATATATATTTTATTTTTATTTATTAATTCAACACATTATTTTTGCAAATAGAAAAATTTCGTTTTAGAAAACCAAAGTATAAACTTGAACTAAAATTCTTATTTACCAACGATGTTTGACTTCATCATCGATAAAGCTTTTTCTCTGAATATGTTGATTAGACTTTTAAGAGTAAAACTCTAATTTGTAAAAATTAAAGAGAACACGTATAATTAATCATTTTAAGAACTTCGGGGAAGAAAAACCACAAGTTATTCTTATAAGCCTTTAAGTTTTCCAAATAAACCTTGTTTAGCATCCTAATTCGTAATCAACACTATCATCTCTTATTCTTTGCAATTTAAAATCTCTAATAAAGAAATTCGCAAATACTTAGCCTATATAAAATCCAACTTGGCATATTTAAAATCTACTTGAGATTAGCACAAGTCTTCATTTACTAATGATTTCAAGTCTAGCATGTTTAAAGTCTACATGAGACTAGCACAAACTATCATCATTAATTGTTAAGGGTAAAAGCTAGAACTCTACACGTTCGATCGGGTCAAAAATTACTTCTTATTCTCACCAACGGAAAACCTACATTTTTGTCTAAACACTTATTTTATTTTATTTATTTATTTTTTTAATATTTTTTTCATTTTTTTCTACAAATAAGATCTTAAAATTTTAAAATTTTTGCTATTTTTGTGGGAAAACGGGTACGTGAGAACAAAACAATAAGCAGGTAACATCAAATCGATAGATTCCCTCCCCAAACTAAAACGAAACATTGTCCTCAATGTTTAAGGTCGGGTTCTACGAAAATCTAAGCCGTTTATGAATTATGCAAAGATAAACGTGAATCGATAATGATGAAAGGATATCGGATCTCCCCAAACTAATTTCAAACAAAGGATAGGCAGCTCGAGTGAAACGGGACACAACACTGAACACGAGAGTCTTCATAAATTGTTGGGTCAATCCTGCAAAAATGTACAAGTACAAACAACAAACACAAAGAACGAAAAAACTAGCCTCAACACATCACAACACATCATTAACTAGAAAATAAAAAGAAGAAAGAAAAGGATAAGCATGGAGTGAACTCCCACGAAGCAGCTTGTTTTTTATCACTGAGTCGCAAGCTCGACTCGATCCCTGAATTTATTCGTCCTTAGGGAGAGCAAATGGAAAACTTTCATTGAATATGCCACTGGCTTATGAAACGTGACGATGCCGGGGTCAAAAACAAAATTCTCACTCCTAAAGGAGAAAATCAAAGGTGAATCCTTGGGGTAGATAAAATATGGAAGAAAAGTCCAAATGATAAATGTGAAGGAATCAACATCTTCAACATTTAAAGATAACGTCTTCTTGCTTTGGTAGAAATCTTTATTAAGCACAACATTCTTCATAACCAAAATGGGCTTAAAATTCAAAAAATCATCCGGTGGTTCTAGCGGAGGCAGAAGAAATGACGGTTCTTTGAAAACTAAAAGAGTCCCGGAGGAAATGTTCTCTTTTGAATTCTTCTCCAATGTTACAAGATTTTTATCATGAATGGCATGATAAACTAGTATACCTGGTTTGAAAACTTTGTCCTCGTTTCTGAGAGAATTCAAGGTAATACTAACCGACAACTCCGCAGTGAAAGACGAGTCAGAATCTAACAAATGAGGTGGTAAAATACTTGATTCGGTAGAATCAAGTGTAACGGTTAAGTCCTTTTTAAAATCCTTAGGTTTGGAAAAATTATCATTAAAATCAATCGGATTATCAAAAGTGATTCTAATTGGCATGACAATGGTATTGATTGGAACATCACTTGAAACTTTGTCTTCTTTTTCCTTGATTTCTTCAACTTCTTGAGGACGAGAAAGAGGTTTTGGTTTTTTATGTAAGTAAGTTGCCAAGAGACAAATTATCTTTTTCCTAATCGAATTTCGATTCATCATTTTCCATACAAATCTAACCAACGAGAAAAACATTGATATTTTCCATGAATGATCCTTCTCTCCGGTGAGAGTAGGGGAAGTAGGATTGCTACTTGAAACTTCAAGGGTGGGAGGGAGGGTAAGATCAATTCCCGGTGGAATCGAATCTCTTTCAAGATAAGCTTCAAATTCACTTTCTTCCGGTGAAGTAAGTGTGAAGGAAGAAGAAGACTTAATCTCGACATCCTTATCGTTCTCTTCAAAGAGAGGATTAACGTTGCTAGATTTGAAATTATTATCGAATTCGAAAAGAGGATTTGAAAAAACTTGAAAATTTTCTTCATGCAAGTCCTTCTTAAGAGTCGAATCATCATTACCCGGTGGTAACGAATCAAGAGGAGCAAGTTCATCGGCGAACTTCTCAAAATTATCACTAGTCTTCATCAGAGAAGAACTAGGAGGAAGAGTATTAGTGGTACTGCCACTAAACGGATCGGCTTTCGAAAAATTGATGACATAAATGACGTGAACAAAATTCTTATCCTTGTTTTTCTCAGATTTATCGACATAGTAAATAAGTTCTTCTTTTCCTACTCTTAAAGTCAAAGTTTCTTCATATAAATCAATGAGAGCTTTCGCGGTGCGAAGGAAAGGTCTTCCTAAAATAATAGGCACTCTGGGGGGGTTTTTTTTTTTTGTTGGGTGTGTGGTGTTGTTGTGTGGTTGGTGTTGTGTGTGTGGTGGGGGGGGGGGGGGGGGGGGGGGGGGGGGGGTTTGGGGGGGGTGGTGGGGGGGGGGGGGGGGGGGGGGGGGGGGGGGGGGGGGGGTTTTGGGGGGGGGGGGGGGGGGGGGGGGGGGGGGGGGGGGGGGGGGGGGGGGGGGGGGGGGGGGGGGGGGGGGGGGGGGGGGGGGGGGGGTGGTGGGGGGGGGGTGGGGGGGGTTTAGGGGGGTGGGGGGTGGTGTGGGTGGGTATGGGGGGGGGGGTGGTGGGGGGGGGGGGGGGGGGGGGGGGGGGGGGGGGGGGGTTGTTTTGGGGGTGGGGTTTGTGTGTTGTTATGGGGGGGGGGGGGGGGGGGGGGGGGGGGGTTTTTGGTGGGTGTGGGTTGTGTGTGTGTTTGTTGGGGGGGGGGGTGGGGGGGGGTGGGGGGGGGGGGGGTGTGTGGGTGGGATTATGGTGGGGGGGGGGGGGGTTTTTTTTTTGTGGGTGGGGGGGGGGGGGGGGGGGGGGGGGGGGGGGGGGGGTTTGGGGGGGGGGGGGGGGGGGGGGTGGGAAAGGGGGGGGTGGGGGGGGGGGGGGGGGGGGGGGGGGGGGTGGTGGGGGGTGTGGGGTTAACGGATCGATTTCGAAAATCGATGAAAAATGCTGAACAAAATCTTATCCTTGTTTTTCTCAGATTTAACGACATAGTAAACAAGTTCTTCCTTTCCTACTCTTAAAGTCAAAGTTTCTTCATACAAATCAATGAGAGCTTTCGCGGTGCGAAGGAAAGGTCTTCCTAAAATAATAGGCACTCTTGTCCGGGTTCTAAAATTAACCACCCCAAATCCGCAAGAAAAGTGACAATCAACTCTAACTACAACATCTCGGCTATGCCCATATGGTGAGTAATTGAACGATTTGCAAGCTTGAAGTGTCATTGAGTAGGAGTAAGAAGCTTCAAGCCCAAGATTCTTGTAGATAGAATAGGTAAAAAGGTTAATGCCGCTCCGGAAATTTCCCCCCCCCCTAGGCTAAAGCACTAGTCCTATCAAGCTCTTGTAAAGCACACGGGATAAGAAATTTTCCCGGATCTTCGAGCTTCTCGGGAACTTTATTCATTATGATAGCAGAACATTCAGCATTCACGGTTGTAATGGCGATCTCCTCGAGTTTCTCTTTGTTCCTTAGCAACGAGCTTAACCATTTGTTGAACTTAGGCATTTCGACGAGAGCATCTTTCAATCCAATCTCTAAATGGAGTTGTTTGAACATCTTCAAGAACCGGCTATGTTAAGCACTGGGTTTATCGTTCTCTCTCACTTTCATCCTCTCGGGGTATGGAAGTTTTATATTATACAAATTAGGGTCTCGATAATTAAGATCTTAATTTCAACATTAAACGGTTTCTTTGCTTTTGTTTTACGGAATTTAAATGAAAATGGATTCTTCTTCCTCCGGAGGTGGGACTTGTGCGGTATTTTCCAAATTTGGATTTTGCACTTTTTCCGTTGACGTCTCCAGGTTTTGTTTGGGTTCTTTTTGAGAATTTGAAATGACGGGAGTAGGAACAAGAGGAGTCGAAGGTCCTTCTAAAGTTTTACCGCTCCTTGTGGTGATAGCATTAATTTGCTGACGAGGGTTAGTTACGGTTTGACTTGGAAGAGTTCCCAAATTTGAAGTAGAGGCGGAATTCTTGAAATTATCACAAAGACTTGTCAACAAACTCATAACATTAGCCATTTGATTTTGCAAATTTTAGCCTTCATTTTGAACATTCTTCAACACCGCATCGTTTGGCCCTTGACGTAATTTTTCAAAATTCCAATTTCGAGAACACCTATTGATTTGAGGCGGTAGGGCTTGATATGGTGAACTTGGTAAACCGGTGGTTGATTGTGTTGGTGGTTGAAAAACTTGACCCCTTGTTTGTTTTGATGGTTTGATTGAAATGTTGTTCCAACGGTTTTGATTCAAATGAAATTTGTTACTATATCGCTTGGTTCCTTGGTTCATTTGGAACATTTAGGTTGATTAAAACCGGGTTGTCTCATCTGATTTGCTAATTAGGAGGATGTCTTCTTTAACAAAGTTGCCAACCGCGGCGGTTTGTTGGAATTGATGAATGTTATCATGAAAAATGGGAAATTCATTTCTTGTTAACGGACAATTGTTGAAATTATGGTTTGAACCACAGGTGACATAAACTTCCTCGACTGCTTTGACGGTAGCAGGATTGTCGTAACAATTCTTTTCCACTAAATCATCTCTTTTCTAAACGTCTCATTCGAATATCGCATTGTTATCTTCAAGAGAAGCGGCGAGTTGTTGAAATTCACAAGAATTAAAGGGTAGAAGTAGAAAGATGAGCATTTCGTACTCGCTCTTGGATTCAATTGGCAATGGCTTCATGAATAATAACCTATGGATATTACTCTCGATAAATGGGGGGGGCTAAACCATCACGAGCATCTTATCTAGGAAAATTTCACCCGCGGCGGAATCTAAACATCTTGATCATTGGTATTCAAAGAAATAATAAACTATCAAGTTGATGTTAGATTCTGAGAAACCATGATGAGGAACAATGACGAAGAAGTCCTTTTGAAAACGTTCCCAAGCTCGTTGAAAGTTTCATTCTGATTTTTGGTAGAAAGGGGTGATTTCATTTCTAAGGTAAGTTGTTTTCTCGAAGGTGGGAAAAACTTGGGTTTATGATTTCGAGACAAGATCATCCCACGTTAGAATCGATTGAGGTGGTTCCATTATCTAGCCAAGCCGGCTTCACCTTCGAGAGAACAAAAGCTTAATCACGTGTTTCGGAAACTCGGGAAGTCCTAAAACGTAGAAGTGACTTTGTTGAAAAATCAAAGATGATTATGAGGTCATTTTAATACCCCGTAAAATTGATTACCTTGAAGAAAGATTAATCAAAGTTTGTTTTAAGCTCCAAAAGTGTTTGCATTATCGGTGGAACAACAATTTGCATCCTTCGTATAATCCCTCGATGGTAGCTTGTAGCATTTGAGCCAAGTACATTGTCGGCCATTGGAAACTCGGGTTCCTCAACAATACCGTTGTTAATGTTGTTGTCGACGATTTCGATTACGAGCTTGAGAACGAGTGCGCATGCACTAGGAATAAAGAAATTAAAAAGTAAACAACAATTACTCTAATTTTTATTTTTGGATTTTTGAATATTTGTTTTTTTTTAATTAATTACAATATATTTTAAACGATACATCAAACGCCAGTTAACAAAAGAATCTCAAAAATCCTAGAAAAATAAAAACAAACAAGAGAAAATAAAACACTCAAACCCACCAAGGAGCCGAACGAAAAATAGCATAAAGCTATAAAGAACAAAAATCCTCTACAAAAACTAAGCAAACCAAAAACAACGATTCAAGACGGAGAATAAAGTTGATAATGTTATAAAGCCTACTGGAAATTAAAATTACAATATGAACTGATAAAAACTTGACTATCATAAACACTCACCGCGACAGAATTAAAGGGGAAAAAAACAGCCAAGTATGAAAACAACAAAAGCTACAGAGGTACCAACGAGAAAATGCTCGGATGGGCAAGAACAGTAATACAGACAAATAATGCAAAAAAAAGAATATCCAAAAATGGAAACAATAAAAAGAATAGTCCGAACAAGCAAAATACGGAAGACAACTTTAAAACAAACCAAATAATCAACTTACTTCACGGTAACTCTTAAAAAGTGCTTTTTAAGATGAGCCTTACCTCGTAAGTGACACAAATGACAAGTTTTAAAATCTTTGGTTCGATTTGGGAACTTTTCAAGTTCACCGGAACTTATTTATGATAATACCTCAATTGAAGGTATTATATGTTGGTGTTCGTTTACCAACTTTGTGTATTTTATTTATTTCTTTTTTTAAAGGACAATTTTTTATTTTTTTATTTTTTTATTTTAATATGATAACTATACTAAAAAGAAAAAGAAAATATTTTTTACTTTTTATACTTTTTATTTTTTTGGATTTTTGAAATATTTAACAAAAATGAAACTTTCGAGGACGAAAGGATCTTCAAACCAAAATCAACAAACGTAAACGACGGAATCTTTAACACAAGTCCCCGGCAGCGGCGCCAAAAATTTGATACACAATAAAATATACAATATAATATTCCAAAAGAGCAATTAAGAACTTTCCTAAAGTCTCCTTTAAGCGAAGCTCACTCTAAAAGATATATAATATATAATACGTATATTTAACCGGGAAGTATGATCACCCGGGTCGTTTCCCCAACGACTTGTGAAATTGAAACCACGTTTTAGCTCGGATTATGATTTGAATGAGAGAAAAGATATTTTTGATTTTCTATAACTACTAAATAAAAGCAACAATTAAGATGAACAATTAAAAGCAATTAAACACTTAAACTAATTAACGAGAGCAAATAAAACGCGACAAATAAGCAAATACACTAAGTTTAACCCCTAAAAATGCAAACTAAATTTCTAAACCTAAAATAGGACAAAAGAAAATTTTAAGAAAAAGAAAAACATTTTTTTAATTATTTTTGAATTTATTATGATTTAAAAACTAATTTAATCTAATTAAATCCTAAAAAATAGCAAATTAAGCCCTAAAAATTTAGAAAAATAATTTTTAACCTTAGAAAAGTCTAAAATAACATAAAAACTCAAAAAACTATTTTTAACTATTTTTAAAATTAAAATCCTATTTTTAAAATTAAAAATAAAAGCTCAAAAATGAAAATTAAAATCTAAAAGGTGTAAAAATGATTTTACTGAATGTAAACCTAAAAGTAATTTTTATAAAACTAAAAACTATTTTTTTGTAATTTTCTGAAACTTTTTTCTATTTTTTAATGATTTTTCAATTTTTAAACCTACGAAAAATCCTAGAAAATTATAAAATAAAGAGAAAAATTTGGAAAATTCAAGAAAAGTCTAAAACCTAATAAAGAACACAAGAAAAATTAAAGGAGTAACACAGCTTAAAGAATAAGCTCAATAAGCTTATGAATAAGCTACGGCTTATTGTTTATAAAGGAAATGAAAATGTGTACAAGTATTAGATTGTGCAAGATATGGTTGGATGAGCTATTGAAGCACAATGGTAAAACGTATGGACTATGAGGGAGAGGTTGTGGGTTCGAGGTCTGGCAACCCCACTTTTTGCTAATTTTTATTTTTCACTTTTTGCAAAAACTAATTATTGGAACTGATAAAGGACATATTTTTGAGCACTTTTTATAAAAACAACTTAGACTGAAACTCACTAATAAGCTCTAAAACAGCTTAAGAATAAGCTGTTACAGTTAGAAGGGTTTAAAGCTTGTTTTTGCTGATTTTCACTTAAAAGCTTGCACTAGCTTTAATATAAGCTCATTTTTGAAAACAAAAGAAGTTCTAAGTAGCTTATGATATGCTTAATCTAATAATGACAAGTAAACTTAGCTAAAAACTCTTTACACTATCTGAAATTAATGATTAAACCTGCAAACTCACATTTTAACTCAAAAAGCACAAAATCCAATTAAGCTAAAACACTCATTAAGCTAAACTAAACTCTAAGCTCTTAAAAACTTATCTATCTACTATTTAACTACTAATTTAGATCATAAGAACAAACACCTTAAGCTGGAAATCAAAATTTAAAAGCTAAAAATCTATCACTACTGTTTTTGGCTTTTGGCTGTTTATGAACTTTTTTAATGCTAAAAATAACCTAACAAATAAGCTGGAAAACAATAAGTAAGTCCTAAATTACATTAAGCTATGACTATTCTATAAGTAAACTGAATTTTAAATCCTAAGACCTATATTTACTAACCTAAAATTGAAACCAAAAGTGACAGCAGTGGTAACTTTGTTACCACTGCTAGTGCAATTGGCAAAGGCCAAAGCACAAATGTGCAGGTGTCCTTAATGGACTAACCTGCACTACACACTCTTATTGAGTGACTTTAAACTCAAAGCAAGCAAGAACCAAGCCTAGGATGGCTTGGTAAAAATTTTAACAAGCAAAGATAAAAGAAAATTTACCCTGGTGCTAAAACACCAAAGTTAAGCCATAACTTTTTATCAAATAAAAACTAACTTCTAAAAACTGAATTACTACTAGTCTAAACTGATAACAAAACTAACCCACACAAATTGCACAAGTCATTTTGACTTTTAAAGGTCAAATAACTGAATTTAAGCTAAGAATGCAAGATCAAAGAAATTACCTAATATATTGGATTTTATTGATTATTTATGACAAAAATAAGAAATTAATGATCTATAATCTAATGTTATGGCAAAAACAGATGAAGATATATAACTAATAAGCACTAATAAAGATAAATAAGCACAAAGAAGCAACTAATTTAAGCAAATAAGCATATCTATTCTAATAAGTATCTTAACTACTATTAATGCTAGAAATTAAAGACAAAAGGAATTTAAAAGAGAAACTTACTTGAGCTTCAGCTTATCAAAGACTAGAAATGCTCCTTAGAGCTTGGCTACAGCTCTGGCTATCATAAATAAGCCTAGTGATTGTCCTAGGAGATTCCTTCATCAATTGATCTCCCCTTCCAAAAGCTTTCAAATCCAATTGCAAAAGTATTACTGGTTTTAATGAAATTTAAGTATGATTAGGGTCCCAAATTTGAGCTCAATCATGAGCTTAGAACTCATGAAGCTGTTGAGAGCTTATAGGAGACAGTAGCTTGACAATTTGATAGGTAAATAAAACTTGTAAGTGAAAATTTGAAATGAGCTTAGACAATTATTATAAGTATAAAACTAAATTTCATTGATGCAAAACTTGATTACATTATCTAAAAAGAGATTACAAAGATTGAAAAAAAATTAATATAAGCCTATAAAATTTAAATTAACTAAAACCTAAAAGCTAACTCAAAAACTAGAAGTGTGTGAGGTGTGTGTGTGAAGAATGAGAGCCTATTTTATAGCCGATCCCTGAAGGCTTCGAGGCCTTGCTTGATGCCCACAAGTCCAATCAAACCTATCCAAATCATTTCATCAATCATTTTGAGGGCTATTTGTATGGCCGTTGGATCAAATGTGGATTGCTCAAAGCTTGCCAAGCGTCAATCTCGTGATGTGACAACTTGTGCTAGTTTTGTGAGGGTATGGGGGGGAAAAAATGGGGGGGGTGTGGCAAATTCCTCATTCCTATTATGCTTTCTAATAGCCCACGTGGCCTCATGCTTAAGTAGAGTTAATGAAATGCATTGATTATGACCCATTTGTCTCTGCCATCTTTATTAACGATCCCAATGAATTACCTAATTGCCCATCAATTAGGGAAAGACCTTTTGATTTACCTGGTTAATGTTGGGACGCTGGTGAATAGTGCCTACGTTTTCCTGGCTTGTTTTAACAGTAAATGTTGGGTAAAAGTCCGTTTGGAATTTTGGGAGAATGACAAACAAAAAAAAATGGTCCTTGTGTTTGTTTATAAAAGGTATAGTGTAAAAAAAAGAGTTTAGGAAATAGCAAGAATGGTCCCTGTGGTTTTATGAAAGGCTATTGGGCTAAGGGATTGGGCTTTTGGATCCGGTGAGGGTTTTTTAGGGTTTTGAGGCCCAATAAGAGTTTAGGGACCATTTGTGTAATTATAGGAAACTTGAGGGACTTATTTGAATTATTTTGGGTTTTGTCTTTTGTAGTTGACCACTGTTTGACTTCCTTTGACTGTTTGACTCAGGGTTGATTTTTCTGGCTTTGGCTCTCGGTCTTTTTGTACACTCTTCCGTTTCTCGCGTCCGTGCTTGCCCGTTTTTGAACGGTTTCATGTGATTTTTTCATATATCCTACCTGCACACTACAAAACACAAAAACAAGTAAATTGTGCCATTTTTCACTGTGTTTTTGTTTAAAATTTGTCTTTTAGCATATCATCCTGAAACCGATGGACAAAGTGAAAGAACCATCCAAACACTCGAAGACATGCTACGAGCTTGTGTTATAGATTTCGGGAAAGGATGGGATAAACATTTACCATTGGTAGAATTTTCCTACAATAACAGTTATCATGCCAGTATCAAGGCAACACCGTTCGAAGCACTTTATGGTCGAAAGTGTAGATCACCTGTTTGCTGAGCCGAAGTCGGAGATTCTCAACTTACAGGACCAGAAATAATTCAAGAAACCACTGAAAAGATCGTACAAATTCGTCAACACTTGCAAGCTGCAAGAGATCGACAAAGAAGTTACGCCAATGTAAGGCGAAAGCCTTTAGAATTTCAAGTTGGCGATCGTGTTATGTTAAAAGTATCACCCCGTAAGGGTATCTTTCGATTCGAAAAACGAGGAAAGCTTAATCCCCGATACATTGGACCATTCCAAATCCTTGAACGAATTGGCCTAGTGGCGTACAAACTAGAGCTTCCTGAAGAGCTTAGTAGTATCCACAATACTTTCCACATTTCTAATCTCAAGAAGTGCTTATCCGATGAATCTCTTATTATTCCAATGAAAGAACTTCAACTCGACGACAAACTCAACTTTGTAGAAGAACCAATGGAGATAATGGTTCGTGAAATCAAGCAGCTAAAGCGAAGTCGTATTCCTATAATCAAAGTATGATGGAACTCAAAAAGAGGACCAAAGTTTACATGGGAACGCGCAGATGAAATTCGTGCCAAATATCCTCATCTGTTTTCAATCATCTCTTCGAAATCCAATTAAATCTCGGGACGAGATTTCTTTAAGGGGTGGAGACTATAAAAACCCGCAATTTTCATAAATGTAAATATCCATCTATTAAGTTAGATGATGTACAATCTATCAATTATATATGAACTCACCTTTTTCTGGGAAATTTTTCGCTTTATTACATTACATTACTTACTTTGCCAATATCACAATATGCAACATTTCTTGCATAACTAAAGTTAACGGGCTCAGACAACCTATCTATGGCAATACTATCTTCATATATGTCAAGCAATCATCATAATATATCAATTCAATATCATAATATCATTTTTACAAAGTACATTATTCCTATAATGTACCATTCGCAACGTTATATCAAAACGGGCTTTAAACCATATCGAAATGCCTCTAAAACCCAAATTCATTAAGGATTAACATCTAAAGGAATGCACAAGCTACTAAAGCATATATAACACGCAAATATAACATCTCATTTGAAATATAAAACTCTTCAAGATCAAAGTATACAAGTCTCTAAAAGCTAATGTACAAGTCGTAAAGCATGTATCTCCAAAATACCTTTAAACCTCCTGTATACCCCCCCCCCCCCCCCCTCCTCATTCTAATTTTCTTCACCACCACTCGTGTCAAGCTACTACACTCAATATACCAAATGTAAAACCTTATTATTCGATTATAAAGCTTTCATACATCTATTTTCACTCAAAACCCTAACCCTAAAAACCGAGCTCGTTTCTAAACCAGACTCATTCTTCGTTTTTAATATCCATTGTAAACCAAACAATACTAAATAAGTGATAATAACATAAAATTACAACATTCCTCAATCATTTCCATCATATTTCACCAGATTAACAACAATGTACAAGAAACAAAGCTAGACAAAACCCTATAGTGCCCTAAATTGTAACTTTTGACCCGTTTTACTCATTTTTCTACCCTTTTAAACCTAAACCACCTCTCAACGTTTGAATTATAAACCTTAATATAACCTTAAAGGATCATAACCTTTAAAAATCAAGATCCAACTCAAACTTACATGAATTACAAGCTAAAAACTCAACCCGGACCCTTATAACCCTAAAGAACCCAACATACAAACCCATTGCAAAATGACCCATTTTAACCATAATTTCTTGCAACCAAGCACTTCCATGACTAAGCTGCTTCATTCCTAAGCAGCTTAACAAGCACCTCACCACAAATAACATTACCTTATCTATGTTTAAAAATGGCACATGGCCTTCCTTTTTCTTCTTGTTTAGCCGCGGCATCACATGGGCAAAACAACTCACCAAAGCTAGTTTCTAGCTTGACCAACACATCTAATAGACCCTCCTCATCACCCTCTAGACCTCCCACATGTCCTAACCAGATCCCATAACTTACCTTGGCCTTTAAGGGTCATTCACCTATAAATAGAACTCTAAACACTTCATTTTTCTTCATCCCCCACTTCCTCCTCTATAACCCTTACATAGAAGCAATCCTTTGCTCTAATAGATCCTAAGTGATCTTAATAAGGCTCAAGTACAGAAAGGAAGCAAAAGAAACCAAGAAACGAAGCCCGAGAGTCGTTATTCTAGGCGTACAAAGCTAAAAGTCCCGATTCCGACCCATTTCTAAGCTATAAGCTCAAGACCAGGTTCTCTAAGCTTATGATCTAATTTTATAATGTTATAATGTTCATATGATCATGCTAAAATCATAATATAAAGCTTTGAACTCAAAAACCTATGTGTATATACCATTTTTGATCCAAAACCGTGACACCCAAAACCCTTATTTCATGTGTTTACATAATCAATAACTTAAGCTTGTAAACTATTGTTATAATCTATCCCACTAAGCTAACTAACATTAAAATAATTGCAATTGATAAGTCATGAAAGAATTATGAGCTTAACCCTTGCACGTTTTTCATTTTAAAACCCCTAATTTGACCCGTTTTAACTTCCTATCTTAACGAATCGTTAATTTATTAAATTGCGTTGTGTTAAATCTTCATATTTTCAGTTTATTATAAACTTATAAATTCTATTGATATTTTAAAATAAGCTTGCATGTCCAATTTGTGAACAGGTTTGTAATTATAATCCATGCAAGGGGTAGATATCATAATTTTCAGACTTATAACTAAAAGGACTAAAAGTGTCAATTTTTATCCAAGTTAAGCACGACAAGGTCTATTATGTCACTTTTCACGTACAAGGTTTACTTGGTATAATCTTTTAAAAGTTTTTTTTTCTTGAGGGACCCAAAGTCGTCAAAATCAAACTCCAAGGTAATATTCTGGCACTGTTCAAAACAAGGTCTAAAATGTTACATTTTGAAAAAAAGTATAAAAACACATTTAAAACATTCCCATACATAACTTATTAACGCTTGGCGTGCTGTAACATTTCCAATATTGTAATGAAAATGCTTAAAACGGCTAATTTATAACTATTATATCATTCATCATCGATTACTTATCAAAAATCATGTCCCGATTCATATTATACCACAATAAACTAGGGAGCTTCATTATTAAGATTTCATTATGGTATTTACGTTCTGACTTGATTGTTGGGTTTACGATTTAAAGTGTCCTAGCTCCTCAAACGTTTACTGAATGACTTCTGAATTATGATGGCCCGAACGGTGTTATGATAATTTTAATATCAAAACCGACATCAATGTAAAATCTTACATATTCAATCAAACTAAGACTTGACATATATTACCCCAGGTTGGCCGTGACGAAGCCGTTACTATTTATTTCATAATATTATGCTATCAATTTCTCCCACTAAACTGTTCAGAGTAGTTCATAGTCTCGCATTCAATATTTCAAATGATAATAAAACCCGCGAGGTGGGTTACATGCTATAAACCTGAATGCAAATTATTTTTGTATCTATTTCAATTTACTATTGACCTAAGTAACTCTTTGCCTTTAAGTCCCCCAGAATCATGAACCGTTAATTACTCTCCGTAGTAAGCGCGAAGAAGTGAATAGATCTATTTGGGCTGGACTCCCCGTTTGTGTACCCAGTACGTGAAACCAATTTGCACATCATTAGAACATCACCGCGGGTCATATTTGGCAAAGGTACCCGCAGAGCTATAACGTATCACCATACCCTAAGGCTTCGGATCATGAGCTAATGCAATAATAAATATGTTATTCAATACTGGGTTGTATATCAACATAATCCAAATATCGCATTTGCATTCAAATAATATTACTTTACACTATAGATTCACTCAACCATTTGTGTTTGACTTTTAGCATGTTAATCTCAGGTAACTAATGGCACGAGTAGGCTGAGGACATGAAGATGGAAAAAACCATTATCATTCAACTGTTATTGTATAAATTTGGGGAAACCTCTCGTTTTAGTAAAAACTCTAATACATAATGCATGATAAACTATTTATTACAAAAATGACTCTTTTGATTCGTTTTCTATGATTATGACTGTTGTACCTTGAAGTAATACCACAGATTAGCTTCCGCTGCTATATGTAAAAATGGAGTGTTACAGATTTGGTATCAAGAGCCACGTTATAGAGAACAAGGTTGAAACCTTAACTATAACTACTTTTCTTTTCATCCTAAAATCCTCCGTGCCGATATAATCATCTGGAATGGTATGAAAAGATCATAACAATTATACTATTTATATAAAATAACATATATTATACTTGATGTTACAGTCCATGCTTCGTCCCCTCTTCTAACTATCACTTCATTTGAATTCGATATGGAAAATGCTTTTTCACTAAAAAATTCATAACTATACTTCAGCTTCGACACTATAAAAGTAACATCATGAAGGCCACTTCTTTAACTCTACGGAAGATTCTACGAGGTAAAATAATCCCGTCAACATTCTCATTTTTCTATAATAATCCGTATTTGAAGGACGTACGGGCATTTTATGCTAAAGAATTACCTATTCTACCACCAGATCCTATTACTCCACCAGCTATTTTAACTCCATCTCTGGTATTACCACCATCACTACTGTTTGATCCTTGATATTTCTTTGTTCCTAAAAGATTATTACCACCTGAGAAGCAAATCCATTCCCCATCTTCTTCTTTAACTACGTTATTTAATTCATCTCGAAAGCAAGCCTGTATCCTAGCATCACCACCAGTCTCAACTTATACTCCTATCTCACCTTAGATATATGAATTAGGGAAAAACTCTATCAAGATACATACAATATACCATGAGAAACAAACTGAAAGCATACTGAATTACTTAGAAGAACTATAACGCCCCGACCCAAAAGGGTAGAAGTATTACAAATATGGTGTGACATCAAAGGCATACATAATCATAACACAAGCATAAACAGCGGAAGTCTCAAATAAATAACCAGGAATAAAAGTCAACATGACTTAAGTACATAAGTTTCTTAAAAGACAGACAGAGCCAAATGAAATAACCGAAATAACAAATGAGTCTCAAAAGTAACAAATCATATAAACAAAACTAAGATCTCATCTAGGGTAAGTCCACACACAGCCCTCAAATCCCGAAAGCAACCCACTCTAGCTTAATACCTGCCCAGGAAAAAGAAAGTGCAGGCAGAGCTTACAACGCCCAGTGAACAGAAATATATAATAATCGAACGCAAAAGATAATTGGAAATCAAAGGATACGATATATAGGTACAAAAGAAACACAAGACATGATCAAGGATACAAATATAAGGTAAGACAAATCATAAGTCAATTCATAGTGTAAGTAAGAATGAATCAACAAAACAATCAATCCAATTACCAAGCCTCAAACAAATCTATCATAGTACCCAAGAGTCGCGAGCTCCAAAATGAGAAAGACGTGGAATGCACCCAAACATCAGTCACCAAATATACAAATATCATAATGATCATGAATCCATCGAATACAAAACAAATCAGGATGCATCCATACGCCGCCTTAAACAAATAATAATCTCATAATGCGCATAAAATCAAATGGGGACGGTGTGAGAATTCACTCACCCTCACATGAGTCATCCAAAGGTTGCATCAATGACACGGCAGTTACCTTCATGCTAGAACAAATATGCTCGGGTCCAAACTGAAGGGTTCAAAGCAAATCATATCAAAGTTCATTTCAAGGGATCATAGCAAGGTTTCATCCAAAGGTTCAAATAACGAAGGTACAATAGCAGGTTCTAATAGAACATAATAACAGATCATATAAGAACCCAAAGATAAAAGGCTCAGAGCAAATTAGCAAGTCACATAAGTAATCTAAGATAGAGAGAGGAATATGTCATTGAGAAATCCCCCCTCCTTAACGCATAAGGTCAGAATATCTGTACCTTATTCCGAAGCAAAGCAATAATCAAAGAAAACACCACAGGAATATCAAAATCACTCCCTCTTGACCGAACTAAAAAATGATAATTCGAATTACAACCATTCATTTTAATTATACTTTCCATGTTTATAACTATCCCATTTTAGTAACTTTTCATTTTTAGTAACTTTCCATTTTTAGTAACTTTCCATTTTTAGTAAGTTTCCAAAATTAGTAATATTCATCATTTGAGATTCTATTAAGTATTTTGAATAGATTAGGGACTTAACATGTCAACCTTACAAGTTTAGTGGGTCTAATAGGACACTTTCCATAGTTTTAGGGTTTAATATACAAAATCAACGATTTTTTTTTCAAGTTAAAAGTGTAAATATCAAAGTTTCACTATTTTATTCGTTATACCTTCCATTTTCTGAATTACAAGTTCAAACCTTAATTTACACAATTTTACATATTTAGCCCTTTTTGATTTAGTAATTATTTAAACAATATCTTTTAATTATCCAAATTGAAAAAATAAGTCCTTATAGAGTCAAATATGACAATTCATACATTATAACATTAAATACTAACCAAACCTTCCACATTTCAGATATTTACAATTTTAGTCCCTCTAATTTATTAATTAATTTCTAATTACTTATTAATAGTAATTAACCATTTTAATCCAAAATAATATCAATATGACATTTTATACCCCCCAACTTATTTTATACAGAATATAATAAGTATAATAACATGTCTAAAACAGACCCCATAGTTTCAGAAATTACAAAACAAGTCCTTAAACTTTTAGAATTAATTCGGCTAATAAATAAATCACTAAAACCCTAATTAAATTTTTCCCCAAACATTTCCCAATTTTTATACAATCATTAGCCTTAAAAGAACCTGGAAAAATTAGCAAAACCCTAACCCTAATTTATTATATCATTTTTCTTTCCTTTTTCCTTTTATTCGAAAATCGGCAAACATAATTAAATCCCAAATAATTATTCGAGCCTCTATAAAAATTATACAACAATTTATCTGAGTTATATATGATATAAACAACCTTATAAAAATATAAAATCAATTGTACAAATAATTTTTATGCCGATTTCATAATTAGCTAAAAATTAGGGTTTCGAACATGTTTTAATTTATAAAATCAATATAACATGCATGATAATTTTTCTTAAGCATTTTATGAATTATAATGATGAAAAATGAGGTACAAAAATACCTTTGATGATCCTTGGTGATTTTTCGAATTATTGAACCCGGTTGTGATTTACGAACCCAAAACAAATACCACAATCGAACCAAGCCTTAAACAATCTTTCCAATATTTTTCCCACGATCCTTGACCTTCAAAACACCTTAGAAAATTCGTCCTAGCCTTTGGAAAATTTTGTGCCGCCTCCTTTTATTCTTTTAGGGTTTCGGTGTGTTTATTTTTTTTTGTTTTTATGATTTAACCAAATAAAAATGTATAAGGAATATTATAAGGAATTTTGGCCGATTTTTGGGGCTTTCAAATGGACTAAAATCAGATTTGTAACTTGCCAAAATTATTTTGTACTTATCTTAATTTATTTGATTTAACTTTAATGTATAAATAAATAATTATATATAATTCGGCAAAATATATATATACATAAATATTATTTATTTTTCTTGTATAATATAAGGTATTTTAATCTTACATAAATTTCATAATTGTCATATGTTGTATTTTCATAATTTCTAACATTTAAATGAAGTTTATTTAAGCTTTTATGTAATTTTCTTGCATTAGGGGTATTTTGGTAATTTTACACTTGTTGAGATTTTTAGGTTTTACATACCCCCCTCCTCCTTGGACTTTCTAGTCAAACTTTGCAACTAGAAATATCTACATACTCCTCCTATAAATACAAGCACTCATATGTGAAGTTTCATACACTCTTTTACTTAGCAAAAATTATTTTCTTTCTCTCTTTTGTATCCTAAAACCCACGGCCAAAATAACAACCATAAGCAATCCATACAAAATTTTTATACAATCCATACAACCCTTTACACATCAATCCTAAGGCACACTAAATCATTTACAAGCCTTGGATCACCATTTGCAAGGATTAAAGAAGAAAAGGGAAGATTAGGGTTTCAAACCTAATCTAGGGTTTATAAGCTTGCAAGCTTGGGTTTCGAGTCTAAACACGGGTTTAGCATTCATTTCACATCTCATACATCATCCCTAAGGTCTTCCTAATTCCTTCATACTTTT
>BQNB010051803.1:0-40799 GCA_026074375.1 Tanacetum coccineum | reverse complement strand
ATAAAAACTTAAGGTAATAAAGTAAATTAGTTAATTAATAAAATAAAAATAAAAAAAATATATAAAATACATATTATATAGGGGTGCGTCCGGTTTAAGGGTTTAAAGAATTTTTTTTTTTTTAACAACTAATTAGAATTGGACTAGGAGAGTTGGGTCTTTAAATAAAAGGCCTAGCCCATAATTCCTTTTTCCCCTAATACCCTAGATCGTCCCATAATCCCTGGAGAACAACAAAAAGTCGACTGCCATAGGTGAACCAAGAAAGATTCAAGAATTTTGTTAGGGTTTTGCTCATAAAGGTAAATATGTTAAACCTCTTTAAATCTTTTAATTCTTATAGCTTAATTATGATGGATTAGGGTTTTAATAAAATACAGATCTTAATGAGTAATTAATGTTAATAGTGTTGATTAGAATTGAATTAGGGGCATAACCATGCAAATTACATGTTAGGGTTTGCATGAAATCTTGATTTAGTGTTGAGCAGAATTAGGGCTGTGTTCACGAGCGATTTTCTCCATGATGAAGAATGATATTTAAGAGTTTCTTTTTTTTAAACAGTATCCCTCTGAGTCTTCTTTCCAGAAAATCCAGCCCCAAGAGTTTTCGTGGTCGGGAAGGTTGTCAAATAATTTTTATAAGATAAGTGTGCAAAACAGTGAATTTTCTGACGGGTTTCAGTTAGGGTTTTGATTTTTCTAAAAATACTTAGACACCTTCTCAAGGGCTAATATTCACGTGGAAGTCATTTCATATGTTGTGTGTGACCCCTGATTTTTGGCTAAGTATGGGGTGGTGTTTAAAATGGTCAGCTAACATCAAACTTTTAGGGTGTCTGTTACTAGCCGAATTTTAGACATTTGGTGTTATGATTTTCTAAAGGGTATTTATAAAAGAGTATGAGCTTTGGGGGAGTAATTGGGGGTTCATAAGTCATATTAGAAACCTGTGGAATTTTGCCAAAAATTATAAAGATGTATAAGTGGTGCGTTTAGGGCGTGCAAGTGAGTCTAAAATTCTGCTCAAATCCAGAAAATTGAAAGTGTAAGAATAAAGTGTAAGCTAGTTATGTAAGAATTTAAAAAGGTACAAAATGAGTTTAGAACATTGATAGATCGCTTAGAATCCATCATAGTTGAGGTTACATCCTATTGGAGTGATGGCCAAAGTGATGTTAATATCCGTACATTTTGTTTTTTAGATCTTTGTGAAGCTTCTTGGAACCTTTTTGGATTAAGATAAGCTAAGGTGAGTTTCATAGTCCCACTTTTACTTGTTTTAAACTTGGGATGGAAATGATGCTAGTATGGAAATGTTTTGATTACTGTGATAATGTGTTTAAAGTGATGCATGGACTTTATGTGGCTATTATATGATATATGCTACATGTTTGTGATGTGATACGCTCCATGGCTTAGTGATCAATTGGAGTGGGTTTTGTGGTATGCTCCATGGCTTAGTGATCAATTGGAGTGGATTTGTGGTATGCTCTATGGCTTAGTGATCAATTGGAGTAGTTCTGCGATAGAGACGTCTCGTAATCGTGTGAATGGTATTGGTTTGGATTGGATTTGATTTGGTTTACATGATAGCTTATATGGTAGTTCATTTATTGTCATGCAGTGTTTTCATTTATCACAGTAATGATTTAATTGGATTTATATCGTGTCTTAAACCTATGACTCTCACCAACTTTATGTTGACGTTTTTGAGCATCATTTTCAGGTATTCAGTTTGAGACTAATGATGCTAGGAGAAGTGGCTAGAGAGACCTTAGGATTGGCTTGTGGAGTTCTTCTTATTTTTATTTAGACTTATGTTCTGCTGGATAATTTAAGTCTGGGATTGATTTACTTTTTGTTGGCTTATGCATTGCGTGTATGACATTACTTAATAATGCAAGACTCCTTTATCTTGTGTTGGGTATTGTTATGACACATAGTGTCCCCTGTGATTATTTTCTTTTCCTTTTAGTATCTCTATAGTAGACGCCATTGTGTTGTAACGATATCCATGAAGTTACACCTCGTGCTTCCGCCTTGGCGGGGTGTGACATAGAGGTGTGACAGATTGGTATCAGAGCTGATGGTTATAGAGAAGTAGGTGGTTGAGCCTAGACTATAACCTATTAGTACCCAATCACGTAAAAACATGTAGGGCTTAAGCGTTTAGTAGTATATCAAGTAGCATTTATTTTTGTTTTTTCCCCCCCCCCCCCCCCCCCCTTAATGTAGATTTTTATTTCTTAGTTTTGTTGATTTTCTTTAGCTATTTGGATTGCCTTTACCTGATATAGTGTGCCTTATTTCTTGTTAAATTAGCTATGTCTCCTTTTTTTCCTAAGAAGTTTCGTATGGGAGTCGCCATTGCGACAGGACGTAAGGGATATTACAAACCAGGGACACGGGGATGGGTAAGCCGGATTAGCAGCAAGATTCGCATACCAATTGTTATGTACCCATGCAGGGTGGAAGAAAGATTGACTATAGAATTAGTAGAGGGAAGAGAGGTGGAGAAAATAGTGACAACTATGATAAAGAACGGGGTGGTTACTAGATACCCCGGGAAGTTTCATGAGTACCAGCTAACTGATAAAGAGAAAGAAATTGAAAGGATGATGATATACTGGGAACAAGTAGAATATGAGGTGTCAGATGATGATGATTCGGCTTTAAAATCAACGGCAGGGAGTGTGCCAAAAGTCTATGAGCTGGGGGATACTGGTAGTAGTAATAGAATTTGAGTTGTGCTTAGTTTTGTCTCGTTATGAACTCTAAGACCTTAGGATTTTCGTTTGAATTGGTTCGTCTTGGTTTGAATTTTGTTAGGTATATCATTTTGAATATTAGATTTGTTCGATTTTTTTTATGATATGAATTATGTGATTTTCTTTGAAATTTTGAGTTTTTATATGTGGTGGTTTGCCAATGTGACTTATGTAGTAGGATTCTTGTTGATATTGAGAAGTGTCTTCATAGGAGGGAGTACACTTATGAAAGGGGGCATCTATAATTATGGTGGCCAACATAATTATACATGTGCCACAACACAAGTGGACTTGCAAGTATGATTACACGGCTTTGGTGTCAACATGCTGGTTGGATGAGTGTTATGCATGTGTTTTGTATGGTTATGATGTTATGCTGATAGGATAGTTGGGTTAAAAAAAACCCTTTTCCCCTCATCTAATGTGCGTTAATACTATCTTACTCAGAATGGTTCGAACACGGACTAATAATAACGAGAATGGGCAAACCGACATCGCTGCCATCATTGCGCAGTAATTGCAAGATATCATCCCCCAGATCGTCACTCAAGTAACAAACAACATGAATAATGGAAATAACAACAACAATGGGAATGGTAGGAACAATGGGTGTTCCTACAAGGGATTTCAGGCGTGTGACCCTAAGGAGTATGACGGAAAGGGAGGTGTTATAGCACTTACCCGCTGGATTGAGAAGATGGAGAATGTACTTGATAATAGTGGGTGTTCGGAGAATCAAAAGGTGAAATATGCTGCCAGTTCGTTTGTTAACAAGGCACTGACATGGTGGAACACTCAAATCCAGGCAAGAGGCCGTGAAGCAGCAATTGGCATGACCTGGAATGATTTTAAGGCTCTGCTAGTGGAGGAATTTTGCCCAAGTAATGAAATGGAGAGGTTAGAGAATGAATTTTAGAATCACAAGATGATAGGAGCCAACCATGCAGCCTACACGGATCGGTTCCATGAACTGGCCAAACTAGTTCCACATCTGGTGACACCTGAGTCGACACGCATCAAAAGGTATATAGCGGGATTAGCGCCTGAGATTAGGGGAATGCTCAAGGCGACTCAGCCAACAACTATCCAGAATGCAATTCTGAGAGCTGGTATACTCACCGATGAGGCTATTAGCTGTGGTACCTTGTCAAAGAGTAATGAGAAGAGGAAAGCAGTAGAAGAGGATGCTAAGTCTGGCGGGTCATGGAGGGATAAAAAGAAGGCGAAGGTGGGAGAGGGTTATGTGGCAACATCCCCTCCTAAAAATGAGTTTGTAAATCAATACCCCAAGTGTACCAAATGCTATACTTATCATCCGGAGGGCGAAGAGTGTAGGTTGTGTTTTAACTACCATAGGCCTGGCCATTTGGCTAGAGAATGTCAGGCACCATTTAAGCGAGCAACTCCGGTGAATGAGGTTAGAGTGGGTAATAATAGGAAGGTTTGTTACGAGTGTCGGGGTAGTGATCATTTTCAGTACCATTGTCCCAGGTTGAGCCGAACCCCGGGTCAAGCAGGAAATCCATTGGCATTAAAAGGAAATTGTAACAACCAAACTAATGGAAATCAAACTCGAGGAAGAGCTTACAATGTAAATATGAATGCGGCTGAGGCTTCGCGGGATCCTAAAGTGGTGACGGGTACTTTTTCTTTGAACAATTCTTTTGCTACTGTACTTTTTGATTCTGGAGCTGATTTTAGTTTCATATCTACTGAATTTGTGTCTCTGCTAAATGTGAAATCTAGTATTGTGAATCCTGGTTATGTGATAGAAATAACAGATGGTAAAAAGGTAGAAGTTGACAGGATTATACGTGGTTGCAAATTAGAACTAGGAAATTCCTTGTTCACTATAGATTTGATACCGTTGGGTCATGGAAGTTTTGATGTGATTGTGGGGATGGATTGGTTGTCTCAAAATAAGGCCGTGATAGTATGTCATGAAAAGGTGGTCGAAATACCATTGATTGGTGGTGAGATACTTAGGGTACAAGGAGAGCGTGCGTTAAATATTGTTTTTATTAAACGACACTATTCACCAAGGCACCATCCTTGATATCCCCGTTTCGTCCCATCCGAGCCATCAACAGCAACTAACCTAAGATAATGCTTAAAAAGGTCAACAAAACGTTGAGTGAATTCATAGAGTTTGCAAATAACAGTTAGAAGGCATATTTGGTTCAACAAAACATATAACATTGCTCGTGAAGACAATTATAACAAAATATTGATTTCCCAACTAAATGATCCCATGTATCCGAAACTTAACACATTCATTCCCGAGATATGAAATCAAGGTCCGAAAGTATGCCACGTTCTCCTAATACTAACTACAAAAATTCGCTTTGACTGGTGGTCACAAATGATTCAAACCCCGATTAGTTGTCATACCCAATAATCTTATTTAATCTAGCTTTCACCCACAACAAGACAATTAACGGCTACACAGAAATAAAGGCATATACTCAATAGTGAATGGAATCATATTTTAAATCAAACACATTGCGTTCTCATTTTCAAAATAAGCAAGTATCCCTCTCGCGGTTTTAAAACATTTAAAACATTTAAAACACTTAAAAGCGAGGCTATGAACTCACCTTGATCTAAGCTGAAGATCAATTAATCGAAACGATCCACAGAAAATCAATGAACACGATCACGACCTATAATTTACGTCGCTCGATTACTATGCCGAAAAGTATAATCAACGATGCGTACATCGTATCAACAAAATCATATATTTAGTATATATATATATTCATACATGTGATGAGAAATCCACTTGCGCCCTAGATCCTAAAACCCCACAATATTAGGTTACGATCATTCCTTTTATTTATATTACATATTGTTTAATCGAAAACTTTCTATTTTAGGAAACTTTCTATCTTTAGAAAGTTACTATTTTCGGAAAGTGACTATTTTTAGTAAGTCTCGTTATTCATTTATATTTATAATAGTATTTATTTATCTCTTCGAACCCTCGGCATTCAATGTGGTTATTAATTACTCGTATCGATATTATTTTTCGATTATTACAAAAGTTTCTATTTTTAGAATCTACCTCGCTCGTACCCATCGTTAAGTTTAAAATATCTTATGCTTAGTAATAATAGCGTTTACTTACTTTTATTATACCTGACAAGTTTAGTATTAACCCGTTGACTTTCAAAAGTCAACGCTAGACTTT
Source organism: Tanacetum coccineum (assembly GCA_026074375.1). Classification (NCBI taxonomy): domain Eukaryota; kingdom Viridiplantae; phylum Streptophyta; class Magnoliopsida; order Asterales; family Asteraceae; genus Tanacetum; species Tanacetum coccineum. Next base: position 34,839 of record BQNB010051803.1, on the reverse strand, counting down.
GTTTGACTTTGACTTTTCATACATATTTATGTTATCAAATCTGACCCGCTCCAAACGACCCGTCATATCACATTTTCAAGATTCGGACAAAGAAGAGATTTTATGTAAAACGACATTCCGGACAACTTTTTAGTTTTAGCCGAGACCCAAAACTCGACGGAAAATGACCAAAATGCCCCTGCAAGTTTCTGCAGGAACTTTGACTATTTTAATAAAAACACAGACTTTGACCTTAGGTTTTGACCCGTTATTACTCGATTTTAAGATCAGCGATCCTCGCGGCAAAGTAAAACATCATTCTGAGCAACTTTCGTGTTTCGCCGGAAGGCCGAAACGGACTCGAAAGTGCTCAAAACGAGCATTTAAATTTATGACAACAACCATTATTTTAATACGTGCTGAATTTTTACGCCAAAAGTATATATCTCGTTTTAGCTCTAATTTCTTCGTTATTAGAAGTTAGAAGTCCCGTTTTATATCAAAACGATCGTCTAAGAATGCTTAAATCATACGTATCAAGTCCAAAATTAGATTCAGAAAATCTCGATCTCGTTAGCCGTGCAACTTTCTGCACAAAATGTACCTTTTGCAAATCGCGCCAAAACTCATTTTTGACCAAAAAGCTCATCTAGAATACATCTAATATGACATATAATTTATACATAACCCACTCAATCATTTTATAACATTGATTAACTAATCGGTGCAAGATCTAGACGATTTCATCACATGCACGCATCGAAACTAATTCAAATCGCAGAACAATCAAAGCAAGTATAATGGAATACTTACAAACGCTCAATAGAGCTAGTAGAAAAAGAGATCGGACTCGACTTGTTCCCTTGTTCCTTTTTGTTGTGGTACCTGCGGCTCAACCAAGACCCAAACCAAATCAAACAAAACCCAAATAAAAATCACTAAGCTAACTTAACTAGGATTTAACCAACCTCTAGTAGACCCAAATGAATAGATCAATAAACCTTGTGATTATGTCTCTTGCTTGGTTCGAACTCCAAACCGAGAGCAAAATCCAAAACCGAAACCAATCACAATCAAATTTTCCAAAAACCAATACCCACTAGCTTACAAACTATTTTATTAATTAAACCCTCTTTACTTCACAAGATTTCCAACTCATGCACAAAGTTGATGCATGTTTACATTTTCTTCATAGATGATATTAAAATCATCTTGTTGACACTCACTAGTAGCTAGAAAATCCAAACACCAAAGGTGTTGGGGTTGTTGCGTCGTTTGAACCCAAAAAGGAAGGAGAAGGCAAACCAATGACTTTTTATCAAATCCTAATACCCTTAAATCATTTCTTGTGTAGTGTTTAATGGATAATCCAAGCTCAAAGTCGATTTTTGATTTGTGTTTGTGTGTTATTCGGACGAGAAATAGCGAGAGAGATGAGAAGATGATTTTTGAACTCCTACTTATGTGTAACTTGAGTGTGCAAGTGAACTTATAATCTTCTTTTGTGAGCACAAGTAATCCATGTTTTTCTTGTAATTGAAAATGGATTAGTGTGTTTAGGCGCCGCTCTAGGTTGCTAGAGAATGCAAAAGTTATATATTTTTTTTCTTTTTCATTACTAGTAAAAACCTTATGTAACATTTAATTTAAATGTAACTTGTACCCTTTTAAATAAAACGCGAGCCTTAAACGCGAGCTTTAGTCAAAGTCGAGGAACAAGGGCGACATTCGTAAAAATAATAAATTTACGATCTCAAAAATAATAACGAGACGCGTCGTATATTTTTACGATGATCAAAACAATTAACGAACGCGCGGTCAAACGTTGACTCGCGAAACGTAAAAAATAAAAATTTCAAATTTCCATTCATAATAAAATATGAAAATAATTATTTACGACAAATAAAAATTCAAATGTCGACGTTTGCTCACGTGAATTTATAAAATAATAACTATTACGTCGAACTCGTGATCGTCATACGCGTCGTGAAACTCGGGTTGTTACACGTGTTGATAAAAATAATGACTAAAAATATTATTAATATTTTTCACCTCTTTACGTTTTGATAATCACAAAATATAAAAACGTTCAATGTAAAATTAAACGTAAACAAGTAATTAGTAGTAAATTTTCATTTCGAAAATTATATCACTTAAAGGTATGAATAAATAAATGCTTAATGCATTTTATGATCAAAGGAAATTTTTATTCAACCTCACACTTTTATAAAATGTTGTAAATATTTTTATAAACATTACAAAACATTTTCTACAATTAAAAGAAATATTTTATTCAAAATAAACATTTTGAAATTCAAATTTTCAGACTTAAAACGGCTAGAAAGTTCTAGAAAATTCTCCCTACACAAAAGGACAAACTGGGGAGCGCCCAGTCTAGGGCGGCCCCCTTAAATACACGGGCGGCCCCCTTAAAATTAAGGGGACCGCCCACCTATTTAAGGGGACCGCCCATAGGTAGACGCTCCTCCAGTTTGTCCTATAAATACTAGACTTTTCCCTACTATTTTCTCACCTTTTGCACTCATTCTTTCTGTTCTAAAATAGCCCACACATCTCATTAAAATCCTTTGATCATCTAATCATAAAGCTTTGTTTCCAAGTGATCCAAGCTTAATTCCTCAAGTGCAAGAGAAGAATACTTCCATCATCAAGTGAAGAAGTATTACACCTTTGTATGTTGTTGCAATCTTATTGCATCCATATCATAACTTGTAAATCATTTGTAAATCTTGTAAAGTTGTGTAGTTGTTAGATCTTGGTGATTGTTGTAAGTATAGTTAGATCTTGGTGATCTTTCCTAGTAGTGTTAGTTAGGTGTGATTATAGTAGTGGCTTGGTGAAGTAGTGGTGTAAAGAAAACTAAGGTGTGAAGAAGTTGTGTAGTCGTGATCAAGTCATGAAGTCAAGTTGTGTAGTGAAGTTGTGGTAGATTGGTTCTAGCTAAGATTAGAACTCGACATCTAGCTTAGTGTCGGAAATCAAGATAAGCGAAAGTTGTGTAAGGTTTTCTCCGCCATAAGGGAGCTTGTTGACATAGTGAAGAAAACTCTCGAGTTAGGTGCTCGAGGAGTGGAGTAGGGCGAAGAGGTGCTTCGTTACCGAACCACTATAAATCCTCGCGTTGTGGTTTGATTGTTCTTACTCTTATCTCTTGTCTTACATTATTTTTTCATACTATCCTATTGATTGTTTAGATAAGTATATTGTTCATATTGTGCAAGTGTTGAATTCACATAAAGTCGAATCTAGAATTTTTATAAACACTTTAAAACCTTAAACAAAAACATTAAATTAAAAAAAGGTAAACTATTTAACCCCCCCTCTAGTTTTCCATAGAACTAAAGCTGTAATTATTTCTATAATCATATTTTAGTTGGATAAGCTTAGATAATTCTCTCATTTTCTCCAAATGAACCTGTGTGTGATGGGTGGATGACAAAAAAATTTTAAAAGAAAAAGAAGTGATGTTAGATAAATTTGGTGATTTTTGTTAAAAAAAAAAAAAAAAAAAAAAAAAAAAAAAAAAAAAAAAAAAAAAAAAAAAAAAAAAAAAAAAAAAAAAAAATATAAAAAAAATAAAAAAAAAATATAAAAAAAAAAAAAAAAAAAAAAAACAAAAAAAAAAAAAAAAAAAAATATGGAGTTATATGCTGATAACATCGAATATTATCAAACTAACATTTGTTCATAGTGATTATACACAATAATAGCTACAGTACATTCTTTATATTTAATAAATTAATATTGATAATTACCCTAATTGAACAGTAACATACTCACATCTGCTATAGTAAATTATTAATTTAATACTTATGAATAATAAAATAATTATAGAATAATGAGAGGATAAGCATCCCTCTTACTCACCATTCACCGCCCCATTATCTTCTTCATGAGATAAAACCATCTACCGCCTGTTTTTTTCGCAGTGGTTTCCCACAAAAAAAACACACACAAACCAACCGGTTCTCCTTCAATTCGAGATTGAAACCAAAACGTGCCCTTCAATTCAAGACTCTGATTAGATTTTGGTTTTTAAGGTTTTTACACGATACTGAGTAGCTAAAGCTTTTTTTGGTTTTGGTTGTGGAATGTATGGTGGCGGTGAAGAGACAAGAACAATGGACTGAAGAATGAAATCATCCCAGCGATCTTTGGTTTCTACGGCGAACATTTGCGGTGTTGTCTTTCAACTTCGGCCACCAATAGTAATCCTCATCATATCTTTTTTATCTAAAAATGATTGGGGTTTCCAAAATTTTGGCAATTAAAATAATTTTCTTTTAAATTTAGGATTTTGTATGTACCGCAAATTACTGTCAATGGAGATGAAAGGTGGCCAGTTATGAGGCAAAATGCGAGTTCGGTTTGTGAATGTCCGTAAGGGAAACTTGGTACAGCATTATGGTCTAAAATATCCATGTTATATGTATAATATTGATATGGAATAGTCGAGACCTTGCATATGTTTTTAGCAGCAATTTGAGGTGTTTGATTGATAAAATTATAGTTTAATTCGATGAATTAATAGTAAAATTAGTAATTAACTTTTATTTTGGAGCATCCTTTTTTGATCCGTATGATGGAATTTTAAAAGGCGATTTAATGAGCTTAAGTTTGTTACAATGTAGATTTTTAGAATACGGTGATACTATGTTGTTAAGGTTTAGTTGGCGCGTATCAGTTTCGGGAAGTATTTTAAGAGGCATTAGTGTTTGTTAAATAAACATAAGATACTGCTTACATCATTGCTTTTAGTTAATTTTGTATGCTTTCATCTTTGTATTAAGGATGGCTGAATTTTTCTTTAGCTGGAGATATGTACTAGAAATCCAAAATTAGTAGTAACAGAAGAAAAAAGACCTTCTAGCTACGTTATACGTTTACAAATAGATTTTTATCATAAATAATAATAACACTATTATGTACCTTATGGCTATAATTAAGATTTCACTTCTCACGGTTAATGGGGGCCAAGAGGCGGCTACGCAAGAGGCGCTAGAGCTGTTGATTGGTTTGGCTGGGACTGAACTGAGGTTTTTGAGGAGTCGGTTGGTGGAGGTGGTTGGGAGTATGTTGCAGATTGCAAAAGCAGAGAGTTTAAGGAGGAGACTAGCATTAGAATTTAAGTTTGTGGTTGAAATTAGCAGTGGGACCCGTAAAAACATTAAATGCAGATTGAGCTGAGCGTTCTTGGAAATTAAGCCGCAATAAAGTTCCACAGTGTAAAGAACTAGAATGGGGGGGTTGAATAGTTTACCGCTTTTTAAATTTAAGGTTTGTGTTTGTTTGTAAAACTTAGATTCGACTTTTTGTGAATTCAATACTTGCACAATATGAACAATATAAATGAGTAAAAGTAAATAAAAGAATAAGAGAAAAGAGTTGGAAAGATCAAACCACAACGCGAGGATTTATAAGTGGTTCGTTACGCAGCACTTCTTCGTCCTACTCCACTCCCCGACCCACAAACTCAAGAGTTTTCCGTCACTAAGTCAACATACCCCTATGCAGAAAACCGACACACATTGCCTTATATCAATTTCCGCAATAAGCTAAATGTCGAGCTCTAATCTAGCAAACCAATCTATCACAACACAACTTCACAACTGTTCACGGACTTCACAACTTTACGACTTCTTCCATGACTTCACAACTTCTCACAACTTCTTCACAAACTTCACAACTTCTCTAACTTCATAACTTCTTCACAACTTGCACAACTTCTATACAACTTCACCTCCCACACTACTTATATCACAACTCTCTATACACTACAAGAGAGATCACCAGATCTAACGATGCTTACTACAATCACCAAATCCTAACAACTACAACAACTTTACAGATATACAAATGATTTACAACTTAAGATATGGATTAACAATGGTTGCTACATATCTACTAGTGGTGTAAAACTTTTCTTTCACGTTGATGATGGAAGTATCTTCTCTTTTGCACTTGAGAATTAAGCTTGGATCAACTAGGAAACAAAACAATGATTAAATGATCAAAAGTATTTTAGTGAGATTATTAGGACTGTTTAGAATAGAAAAGAATAAGTGCAAAAGATGAAAAATATGGAAAAGTCCAGTATTTATAGACAAACTGAGGAGCGTCAGTCAATGGAGGTCCCCTTAAATAGGGAGGTGGGCGGTCCCCATAAAATTAAAGGGGGTTTGCTCTTGTATTAAAGGGGGCCGGTGGGGGGGGAGAGACCCTAGCTAGCAGGCTCCCCCATTTGTCTTTTGTGTAGGGGAATTTTCTAGAACATTTCTAGCCGTTTTAGGTCCAAAAATTTGAATTTCAAAATGTTTATTTTGAATAAAACATTTCTTTTCATTGTAGAAAATGTTTTGTAATTTTAAAAAAAATGTCTACAACATTTTATAAAAATATAAGGTTGAATAAAAATTTCCTTTGATCATAAAATGGATTAAGCATTTGTTTATTCATACCTTTAAGTGATTAAATTATTGAAATGAAAATTAACTACTAAATACTTGTTTGCATTTAATTTTACATTGAACGTTTTTATATTTTATGATTATCAAAACGTAAGGATGTGAAAAAATATTATCATGTTTTTTAGGCCATTATTTCTTTCAACAATCTCCCCTTTATATGATACAAAATTTAAACCCATTAAATGAGAGTTATTTAAACAAGTATGAGTGAGTTTTATTCCATTTCTCCCCTTTTTTGTAGAATTCAAAATGACATCATCAAGAATTACTAGTTAAATCAACAGAATAAATGCTCCCTCCTCCTGATTGTGTGCTCCCCATCGTTCGAGGGCACCAAGGAATCGAGCTATGATTTTTCTTGCATATCACAAACGAGTTAGAAGTAATACAAATATTTCTAACATGTAGCAAAAGAAAAATATGGCAATACGAGTAAAGCAACCAAAAATAATCATCCATATGAAGTAAAAATAGCGTGTAAACCCACTCATGCAACATAAGAAAAATAAATAACATGCTAACATACAGGAAATTATAACTACAAGAGGTCCTATAACTAGTAGAGCTCTATAGGACTTGCTTGCCAAAATGATGGATTAAGACAATTAATTGAGAGACCAAACATAGAATAAATTTAGTTTAGTAAAGATAGTAGGGGTGGTGGAATGATGATTGTGGGTAGTTGTGAGAGCATGTGTTCAATATATGAAAACATATATTGAAGTTCATTTCTCAATCTAAATATGAGAGTACGATTGTGAATGCAACACAAGCATGAATCTCCATGTACCTTAAGAAGGTTCCATGGAATGGGATGGCCAACAATAGGTGGTGAAGGTGATGGAGTATCAATTTAATATCAAGTAGGAAATAGGTAAAAGGGTGAGAGTGATGTTCATTGATGCCTTTTCTTAAAGTTGAAGGTGGTGGAGAAACTCTTGGAGGTGGAGATGTTGGTGGGTCTAGTAGACCATTAGTGATGAAAGTAAATTGTTGATGAGGTTGGTGATTGGGTATGTATCAATTGAGGATAGAAGTAATCTTTGGTTGATGGTTTTTTGGAGTGCAATTAGGAGCACTATGTGATGATTAGTAAGTGTGGGTGATGGGAGTATTATGTCATCAGTGTTAAATCACAAACAAATGTTTTGGTGGTATGATTTTGATTTTTTGCTTTCTTAGAGGCTTTGGAAATGGAGGCTCTAGTGGATGTCATGGATGTTGATAATGGTTGATGAATGATGAAGAAGATGTGTAATGGAGATGACATATAGAGGAAATTAAGGAAGGAAATAGATTTGAAATTGAATGAGTTTGAACTAAGTTTAAGTGTATTCAAGATTGTGTTTCAATGCATTCTGGGCAAAGATAGCTGAACTAAGGACAAGGGTCAAAAACAGAAAAATACTGTTTTAACAACGCCGTGAAATACTAGGGTGTCCCCTTAAATAGGGGAGGCACCCCTTAAAATTAAGGGGGGCCCCGTTATGAATTAATGGGCCGCCCTCTGTAGGTTCCTTTTTCACAGAAAAAGATTTTTTCTCAAATTTCTGTAGAGTCTTTTTTGTTTTGGTGGTTTATTAGCAGCAAGTCCTATTGAGTTTTAATAATCACTCTAATACATGCAATAAACACATTAAAGCAATGAACCAAAATAACAAAATAGGAGATTAAGCTAAACAATCAAAAGTTCATAACATCCACTGAAGCAACATCTAAAAATAATAAACATCCATTTCTTTCGAGAAGATCGATAATCATTCACATAAGAAAATAGAACAAACCCATAAAAAAGTGAAAATATTGTCTTAAACTACAATTAAGCAACAAGCTAACTGTCTCCAATATCTCTACTTTTTCTTCTTGCTAAACAACCTCTTTTTAATGCCCTTCAAATGACTTGAATCCTCCATGCATCTCCACGTGTAATGTGTTTGCATTGTTGAGAAAGGTGGGTTTTTGGTCCGTCAAAGAGAGTTTCATCAGTTTGTATTGGAAGGAGGAAGGTATTTTTGTAGTTTTTTGGTAGTCGAGTAGATTGAAGAGTTTAAGAAAGGTGTTAGGAGATGGATGCTTGCTCGAAAGTTTTACATTGTCATCATCATCATCAACAGTGTTTGATGAGATGACATGCCATTGATGATGAGAGGTATAAGAACGAATAGAGTGACGTGCATTCCCACGAGTACTTCGAAGGTCGTCGTGGTTGTTTAAGAGCAAGAGGCCATGACTGGATCAACAAATGTTATAGATGCCATTATCCCCCCGAAGAAATTTTAAGGATATGCTTCCATGACGTGTCGATAAAGACGAGTCAAGAACATGCCATATGTAAAATTTGCGGTTGGAGTAGCTCTAGCACATTCGATTCTTTTAACAAAGAAGTAAGCAAGATTTGGTTTGTTCTAGGCAGACAACACAATACAACACGTGACAAGACAAGCAGGGAGATGGTCCCGATGGCCTCCTAGGCCGAACACATTCTCTCGAATAAGTTCTTCCCATTCATTGCTTCATTCGGGCTTTGTATCTTTATAAGATTTTGACTTAGAGTTAGAGTGACGTTTGACTCTTATGGTACGGTCTACACATGACAACATTCCATTTCAATAAAGTCCAATGAATGTCGTCAGGAAGAAGCAAGTTCACAGTGCAATAAGCGTCCCTCGGTTTCTTAAGAATACTCAAGAGATGCAAGGTCCCACTCGTTGGTGAAAACGGCTTGACCGTTGTAAGGAATTTTGAGGATTTGACCGAATTGAGCAAGAGTGAGAGTTATGAATTCATGTTGAATCATAAAAGAGATGACAAGATAGCCAATATCATCATTTTGAACCGGACTTACTATAGAAATCCAAAATAAATCATCGACCATCGGTTCGTTGATTTGAAAGAGACAATATAAGCGTCAATGTTTGTGAAGAGACGCTACGATGTTGTTGGATATGTAGTAGGCTGATCAACAACACGACCTTTGGTGAATGTTTCGATTTTCAATTATATTTGTAGAATTTGGCATGGTAGGTGGAGATGCTAGGGGATTTTGGATAACTATTTGGATGTAGGAATTAGTAAGGATATATCGTGATAGTGGCTTTCCGCATTTAGTCACCTAATGTTACAAAAAAATATAAGAAGGAAAATAAAGTTTTGAAAAGTGACAAATGTGGGACAAGGATTACTTCGACTTTAAAAGTAAAAACCTAAGAAGTGATCCATATGTTCCTTAATTTATTTTTGACTTGATCTAGGATGTCGAAGAATATATATTAGTTATAAAATATTTCAAACATCAAGACGCATGAATCCAAACACGTCCCTTATTAATACACAAAATTGTCTAAGCTTGTCGTGAATTAATGTATAAAAGTAAGTGTATATTTTGTTTGACAAGTGTAGTTTATTATTCTTGTCTTGACAAGATAAATAGTGTTTGTTTATGACTAGAACCATTTTGATTTTTTTTTTTATAGCATTAACCACACGCCCCTATTTTATGTTATTTATAAAATATATCAAGATATATATGAATTATATATCTTGATGGCTTATACAAGTTTGTTAAGTGTTTATACACGTGACAAAACTATAGTGATGGTCATTTCGACTCTAAAAATTGTTCCTAAGAAACGAACCAAACACTCCTTTATCTTATAGAAATTACTCATTGATTTAAAAGATTATATATGTATGTATGAATAATCAATACTTGATTATATTCAGTGTCGCACAAATCGCCTAGGCGGCCTATTATCGCGCCTAGAGCGCTAGGCGGGGATTAACCGCCTAATTTTTACTAGTCGGCCTTATAATCTTTTGGTCAAAAATCGTCAACATATCGATAATCGGATAAAATCGGCCAAATCGGGCATAAATGCGCCAAATCTGATAAAATCAGCTAATGGTCAACTCGGTTACGGATAGAAATCGGCCACATCGGGGATTAATCGGACAAATCGGACAAAATCAGACAAAATCGGCTAAATGGGGAAAATCAGGCATATATTTTCAAAATTTTATAATTTTATATATAAAAAGTCCAATCCGATTAATCCCCGCCTAACCGATTAATCGCTAGGCGTTACCCGGCCGCCCAGCTAGCGCCTAGCAATTTTTGCAACCTTGATTATTTTTATCATGTTTAGGCATTTTTTTTTTTTTTTTTTAAAAAAATATAATCACAATGTGTAAAGTTTGTAAGATTGCCTATTTGCAAAATCGCTATGTGTTCATGTGTATACAGTTTGATTTTTTTGTCTCAATAAGTTTTTGATTCAATCTTATCAGGTTTGTAGTGTTTCTAATAACTATGGGGAATCATATATGTATGGAAATCCTAGACCAAAATAAAAAGTATGAAAATAATGAAGAACACCCAATTTTGATTGTGAGTAAAATTGAATGAAATAAATAAAAAAAGAATCATGGAAAACTTACAATAGACTTGTTGATTGATTAGTTAGAGATTTACCCATGCGAATTTTGTTAATTGGATGAATTTAAGTTTTGATTTTGATGGTATATGTGTTGGGATTTTCGTCACAGTGAGTAGAAGAGGAGAAGAAGAGTGAATGACGTGTTTGGCATAAAAAAAACGTCTGAAAGGGGGTGTTTGTTTTCTCAGATAGGCGATCCCCTTAATTAATTAAGGGGGCCGCCTATTTTATACGGCCGATCCTCTTAATTTTAAGGGGGCCGCCACCTGAAAAACATATTTTTGATTTTTGACCAGTTTTGTGAGAAGTATAAATATCAAAATACGTCGGGATACACTAGTAATATTATTTAATATAATCTAGTAATCGATCGAGAAGGAATACTCAACACTTTTAATTAACTTTTCATTAAAACTTTAATTACTTTGGATTGAAAATAAGATCAAGTTTCAAGCCGAAAAAGATTAACGAGATTAAGTGACTTTTCAATTAACTTCTGTTAATTGAAAAGTAATTATCTCGGATGAAATAATTAATGTCACGATTAAGATATATCTAAGACGGCAAATATTTATGATGGAATAATGAATTTTTGTTAATGAGCTTGAGATGATATCGATAGACAATAGTATATTTGTAAAAACGTTAGGCGGATGTCGTAGAACCTTAGAGAGTTTGTTTCATTCATATGTTTTGATCTCAGCTTTCCGCGTAAGAGTTGTAAAGACTAATCCTACTTCCATGTTAATAATTACCCACTAACTCATTTTTCTTCATCTACATGATTTGCTACTATGGACATAATAAGAATTTCCATTTTTGTAGATTGTGTCTTGATAATTCATTGAAGGAAATAATTCCTAATAACAAATTCGATAAAAACTAAGATCCAATCAAATGCATTTCTAATGACTATCGTATTGTCCTAACTACACTAATACTAAGTATACATAATACCAATTAATAATTTACTTTAATTATAGAGTGAGACATACCTTATAACCTTCAAGAGAACTTTCTTAAATCTTCAAGGTAGCAAGTTTGAGATTTTGGATAATCTTATGCGAGTTTCTTCAATTTGATTGACGAATGCCAAATGATGTTTGTAGATGATTGACCTCGGAAGATGAGATGATTTAGCCATTTGGTCCCCATCGTTGCATGGGTCCGAAGTTATTGTTTCCGAACATGTTTCGCATTTGATTTGGACACATGCACGGTGAACATCCTCCACATTTGAGTAAAGTTTGTTGGTGGGAAGATTCCACATTTTGTGAATTAGGGTTAGGTAATTTGGTCTACCTTTGGGTCCCCTCCTAGGTGAGGTGATTTTGGAACAAGGATGAGAGTTTTCCTTTCTCTTGAGGAGGTGTTTTTAGACCTTATTAAGGGTTTAGTAAATCCCGACTATTGGTTTCAAGGAAAGGTTTTGTAAAAACTTGTTACCTCATCATCAACTTGCAATAGGATTTCAGTATTGTTTCTAAGCATAAACTTTGGTTTGAGTTTGGGTTTAATTCTATTAATTTTTCTTTTGACTCGACTTCTTGAGCACTTACAAAATTTACTTGTTTGGTTACACTAGGTGACCCTTTGGTAAAATTAAATCCTAAACCGGATTTATCTCCGGAAGGTTTTTGAGAACTTATTATTTTCTTAAGTGAGTGACTACTATCATTAAATTGATTTAGCCTAGATATTTCTTTTCTAAGCTTCTCATTTTCAAACCTAAGATCTTGACATAATTTACATTCTTCATTTACTTCCTTACCTTTTTCTAATCTAGATAATTTATTTTTTAACTCTAGTACTTCGTTTTCTAGTTTTATTTTATCGTGTTTTAAAGTTTTATTTTTAGCCATGACTTTTAGTCCTATTTTGCATAGTCTACTATATTCACTATCTAAGTCATTTTCATCTATTGATGATTGGTCATCACTAAAGTATTCGGTTTCGGAAAGTACCTCATTAGAATCTTTAGCCATAAGACATTTTTCGTCCTTTGTCTTCTCCTCTTCATCATCGTCGCTATCACTCCAAGATCCTCCAACGAACGCCTTTTGATTTTGATATTTTAAATTGTTTTCGATATTACACTCCGATGAGAGATTTAGATCTCCACCACTTGAAAACCTTTTTCCTTTCCGCTTTCCCATTTTGGTCATCCTTATTCTTTTGAATGAATTCTTTCTTCATATGGTTGTTCTACAATCGTTCCTGTCTTTTGAAGAATTTGTCTTGAAGTTTCTTAACGACATGGCATATCTTCATCTTTCACTAATCGGAGTGAACTATCTTCATCATTAATTCCTTTCTGGCTTTCAAGGCAATAGATCTACTTTTGTTCTCTTTTTGCTATTGACGTTTTTCAAAGTCTTTTCTGATTACCTTCTTCATAGACTTTTACATTTCCAATAAGTTTCGTCAAGTGAAAGTGTTGTAAGATTCTTGATTCTTTAATTGCCCTTGACTTTTTGTGCACCATTTATGGATGCAATTGCCCTAAGAAATTTCCTAACAACAATTCTTGCTAGAAAAACCTTCATCCAAGTGCTTTTTATACTAGTAATAATAGTGTTCAATTTATCAAAAGCATTTCTATTGATTCCTCTTCCGAATCAGGAATTGTTTCATATGTTTAGAAACAAGAAAATCTATTTTATTTGCTTTGACTTGATTATTACCTTGATGAGATTAACAAAGTATCCCAAATTTCCTTGCGGTTTGACACATAAAAAAATTCTTTCATATTCTTTTCAGTTGGAAAAGGCCATTATATATTACCATTTTGGCTTCATTATTTTTTAGCAAGTTTCTTTTAAGATCATCATTTGTTTATGAAAAGATACTTCAATCCTTTTAGTTTTTCGAGATAAATTGAATGGAGGAAAATCACCATCGTAATACATGCCATAGATCTAGACTTTTGACTTCACATAAGTTTCGAATCTATTTTTTCCAATAAATAAATCCATCATTTTCCCAAATAGTAGTGGTCCTTTTGCATAGATTGCCCTTCTAAAATATTTTTTCCGAGTCCATAGATCGATTTCAAGTTTTTAATACAATTTATTTTAAAAAACTTGTTTGACGGGCTCTTGATACCAATTGTCGAAAACTAGAAGGGAGGTTGAATAGTTTACATAACCACTTTTTAAATTTAAGGTTTGGTTTGTTTGTAATACTTAGATTCGACTTTTATGTGAATATTAATTGTTTTAGCAATTCTTGCACAATATGAACAATACAATGATAAAGCAAATATAAGAATAAGAAGAAAAGATTTGAAAAGATCAACGCACAATGCAGGATTTTATAGTGGTGTTCGGTTTACGAAGCTCTTCTTCCGGCCTACTCCAACCCCAAGCACCAAACTCGAGAGTTTCTTCCTATGTCAACGAAACTCCGTATGCGAGAAAACCCTATACAACGTAGCTTAATATCAATTTCTGACACTAAGCTAAATGTTGAGTTCTAATCTTAACTAGAACCAATCTATCACAACACAACTTCACAACTAGTTTACGACTTCACAACCTCTTCACGACTTCACAACTTCTCCACGACTTTACAACTTCACAACTACTTCACAACTTCACCTCTCCAACACCACTTATATCACAACTATCTATCACTACTAGGAGAGATCACCAAGATCTAACAATGCTTACTACACAACTTTACAAGATATACAAATGATTTACAATTTATGATATGGATGTAACAAGGTTGCAATATGCACTTAGGGTGTTGTAATGACGTTCTCACTTAATGATGGGAAGGTATTCTTCTCATGCAACTTGAGGAATTAAGCTTGATCACTTAGAAATAAACTTTATGATTAAATAATCAAGTATTTTAGTGAGATTTGTAGGGCGTTTTTTAGAACAAAAAATGAGTGCAAAAGATGAGAAATATGGGGGAAAAGTCAGTATTTATAGAACAAACTAGAGGAGCATCAGTCTATGGCGGTCCCCTTACATAGGGGCGTCCCCTTAAAATTAAGGAGGCCGCCCTAGTATTAAAAGGGTCGCCCTAGGCTAGAGGCTCCCAGTTTGTCTTGTGTAGGGGAATTTTTGGAACATTTTTAGTCTTTTAGTCCGAAAATTTGAATTTCAAAATTTTTATTTGAATAAACCATTTCTGTTTAATTGGATAGAAAATTTTTTGTAATGATTATAAAAAATGTCTACAACATATTATAAAATATAAGGTTAAATAAAAAGTTCCTTGATCATAAAATGCATTAAGCATTTGTTATTTCATACCCTAAATATTCAATTATCGAAATAAAATTAACTCTAATAAACTTGTTTAACGTTTAATTTTACATTGAACGTTTTTATATTTGTGATTACAAAACGTAAGGATGTGAAAAATATTAATAATTTTAGACATTATTTCAATCAACACACACAGTCTATGTAAGTTCCTTACTCCGTGAACAACACCTAACTGTCCATATGTGACTGCCAAATTGACATTTAATTGTCCTTTTTTTATCTTTTCCCCTTTTCTTCATGTTTTTCTTATGGCAAAATACTAAATTGCTTCCTGTTGTGTGATGTTTTCTCAAGAGAATATTTTGAGTGTCACGGTCAAAAAGGTAAAGAAGTGAATGATCGAAAGATTGAGCAGCTTTGTAATAAGCTGGGAGAAATCCCTTTACATTCTTCCGAAGGTACTTTGTGTTCTGATGTACTGATGCGGTTTTAATTAGATTTTCAATTGTTTATTTCTAATCAGGGAATGTAGTCACTTGGTTTATTGTAGAACACAAGTTTGACTTAGACTTAGACACATGCAATATAGCGATTTACTCTTAAATCACCTAACTCCTATATTTTCTTAATAAAAGCAACATATATCTCTTATGTTAATCAGGATGTAAAAGTAGTTTTCATGTATCGTGTCATCTTGACTAACTGATGACATTAAATAACGTCACTTTTATAGCATCATTTATCACATGTATATTACCATTTTGTATGATTATTGCAAGAGAGATGGTTACTTAAATCGTTGTTATTTTGAGAATGCAATAAGTTATGGAATTACTTTGTGAAGTTATGCGAAAAGGCACGCATTTTGGAGCATCAAACGAAGAGTTCTAGAAAGTCTACTGATCCGAACCGCAAATAACCCGTATTATTCAAGATCTATAACGACGCTATCCAAGACTTGACGAATTCAAAAAGACCATTTTGTCCTGACTAGGAAAAATACTCCATATCCATATCAACGATACGTCGTAGTATAATTATTTGGTCAACAATTAAGAATGCAACTGGTTTTACCTCAATACGCTTATCTATCAAGCAAGATAGGCGTATCCGTGCCTACACCAATCACAAATAACCACGAAGATGAAGATCCAATACGCCGATATTCCAAGAAGACCAATACGCCGTATTGGAAATATACTATGTGAATATTCTGGAAAGATATCAAACGTGGTCCCTACTCCAAGAAACTCCAATACGCCGTATCCAATCCCTTGGATACGCCGTATCGAACCAACTTCCAGACCACTATATATATAGACGACCCTAAACTTAGTTTTAGGTATGCAAGTGAATCCCTAAACCACTAAGTCGACCAAGAGACTAATAAAAATAGCCCTAGAAGTCAGAAAAGAGCTCAAGATCAAGAAAACTCTTGTAATCTCGCACAAACCGATTACACAATCGATTAAGGTTCTTTATTTTAACGTTCAATATCACACTGTGTATTTTTACAATGACTATCGGCTGATACCTTTAGGTATCAGCCATGTTTATGAAGATCTAATGTTTGGTTTGTTTATCTTGATTGCTTAATTTATCGTTGATTGTTGTTTATGTTTATCAATTTATATTCGTTTACGTGCTTAAGTATGCGACCTATCATTCAACTGGGTCTAGTCTACATATTTAATGCGATGCAAACTTCGGTTTGTTTGCGGTAGGCTAAGAGTCTGGGATAGCTTTCAATTTATATATCCTAGAATAATAGATCACAATATTGACCTATCCTTGCCATTAGATTAGTAAGCTTAGGTGATCCATAAGGGACCTTGTATCAACAGTACATTCTTATTCCATTGGTAAGGACAGCGGAACATTGGACTACTAGTATAGAAAGAGCCATTAACAGTAAGTAGGTAAAGCCTAGTTGGGATTAAAAGCATCTTAATACTAGCTAGTATTACTGCTGCTCTTATTGATGTTAATGCTGCTCAGTCAAAGTTAGTGCTGCTGGAGAATTTCAATGAAAATTATTCTAAGTGTTTAAGACTGCTGGTGAAGTTACAACTGCCAATACAAAGTTACTACTGCTAGAGGAAGTTACTACTGCTAGAGGAAGTTACTACTGCTAGTGGAAGTTAAGACTGCTCAGAGATAAAGACTGGAAAATATGCTAAGTAGTTACTACCGCTAGTACAAAAGTTACTACTGATAGTGTAAAGTTACTACTGCTGAAGGAGTTAATGCTGCTGAAGTGAAGGAAGTTAGTAATACTGATTACAGTTAGTACTGGCTTGTAATGTTTGTAAGAGAATTATTTTGGTAAAAGATATGTATAAGTTATTTGTTTAGAAGATTATGATTACTTAGGAAAGTATTGTAAGCCGTTTAGGACTCCTTGGTGTATAAAAGGAGGTCCTAGGGCATAGAGATTGTGATATACCAATATACCAATACATATAGTTTTCATAGAGTATCAAAAACGAGTCATTTATAGAATTATCATAGCTTCAAGGTTTTGTAACCGTAATACTATTAAGAGTATTTGTCTTGTTTCATTAATAATATTGAAGCTTATTGTTTATTGAATTATATGTTCTTAGTTTTAACTGTTTTCGTAAGAAACTTCTTAATAGTAAAGATAGATTCCGCATAATCTTTAATACATTCCAAAGTTTCAACTATAGGTGTGTTAGATTTATCTAATAAAAATAATCTTATACCAAGCTTAAGGAAATTCGATCGATTGAATTGGGATCAACATTTGTTGCTTTAAGAAACTTTGCTAGAAGATATGGATCAAGATTCTGCACATATGGTGGCTGCATCCAAAGTTCCTATGCTCAAACCGGGTGAGTTTGAGTTATGGAGGATGAGGATTTAGCAATACCATCCAAATGACGCCTAAGCACTGTGAGGAAGGTCATAGAGAATGTGTGCAACCTTGCCACAACATAAGTTGTGTGAAGGTGTTACAAACGGTGATCGCATATACATCTGCTAAGATAAGCTCACGAAGAATTATAAGTGAAGGCTAGAATACTTTAATGATGGGCATTTCCCAATGAAACAATAAATTAAAAGTTTAATCTCTATAAAGGATGCTAAGCTGTTTGCTGGAAGCAGTTGAAAAAAAGATATGGTGGATGCAACTACTAAGAAACTTAAAGAAATCTCTTAAAGCAGTAATATAAAACGTCACTGCCCAAGCTCAGAGAACTTGATTAAACCCTTGATAGATTCAAAAGCTTGTGAGAAACCGTTGAAGCATTTGGATGAAAAGCTTCATAAGAAATGTTAATCAAAGTTATTAAGAAGCTTTCACCGGAGTGGAACAACACATGATTGTTGTGTAGAGGAATAAAGCTTAGTTGGAAACATAGCATGGATGATTCTATAACAACCTCAAGTTGTATGAAAACCAGAAGTCAAAGGAAGTCTAACCAAGTTCCAAGCAACGAGAACCATGGCTTCTGTATCCTCTCAAATAACAACACTAACACACTAATGAACAGTTAATACTGCTCGATAGAGTTTGTACTTACTGCTAGCAACTAATGCTCAAGTTAATGCTGCTAACTTTACAAATATTGATAACTTGAGTGATGCTGTTATTTGTTCATTCTTTGCTAGTCAACCAAATAGTCCTTAACTTGCACATGAGGACTTGTAACAAATCCATCCTGATGACATAGAAAGAGTTGTATTGAGATGCAAATGCCATTTGACTATGAAGGCTAGAAGTTTTAAAGAATACAAGAAGGAAGCTTACCTGTTAATGGCTAAGACTATGGTTTTGATAATCCAAAGTAGAGTGTTACAACTAACCAAACAAAAGGGGACATTTTGCTAGGATAGTGTAGAACTCCTAGAAATCAAGACAACGAGAACAAGGTAAGTCTAAAGAATGGAGTGTGCATATGGAAACAACTACTTCCATTATGTTTTGTGTCCATGTGATGTGTTAGTTGATATAACTAAGATTGATCGGCAGAGACAGACCTAATTATGCACTCATGACTTATTCATTCTTCAAGTCCTGACTAGAGTATCTCAAGATTCAAATTGTTCAAAATCTTGTATGGAAACTGTTAAATTACTTAAATCTCAAAATGATCAACTATTAAGAGATTTAGAGAAATCTAGTTTTAATGGTTGTTTGAGAATTATTGTAAACAGACTTAAGTCTGGTAGTTTAATAGAATTAAGCTGGTAACATAAGTTTAAATCCGCCATACTAAGTAAGTCTGGCAGAACAATAGTTAGTTTCTGTTCACGTCTATGAATCTGTTCTATAGATAAGTGTTATCTTAGAGATATATTAGGAAAAGATATATGTTATCTTTTTACACGTTTTGTATAGCCTTTTAGGGTTTCCTTGGTGTATAAAAGGAACCCTACGGCATAGAGTTTTATATAACAAATAGTAGCATTGAAGCTTAATAGAAATCAATAGAAATCAATATCAATAGCAAAGTTAGTTTACAATTGTTCTTCTTAATACATGTGTTAAGATTCCGCATTAATACTTGATATTCATAGTCATTGTCTCTCATATAGTTAATTTGGATTTAATCAAGTTAGCTATTGGCTTACAAAAGGCAAATCAGATCCAAGACTTTAGACCTACAAGTGGTATCAGAGCCAATAGAGGGACTCTGAGTAAGCAGAATCACAAGAACCACACACAAACACCCTATTTCAGATCTTTACAAAATGTCACAACCTACTAATGATGAGTTTTCTCAACACCTCAGCGATGATGAGGCATCAAACCATGAAGATGCATCAGACACTGGTGCTGCACCTAAACAACAAAAACAGGCGATTCCTCAAACAACTGCTATCTCAAATATTAAACTCCCAATTCTGAAGAAGGAGGAATATGATATATGGGCTATGGAGATGGAGCATTACCTTGAGTACATTGACAATGAGGTTTTGAAAGTAATTCAGAATGGAAACTCCAAGAAGAGAATTTCAACTGGAAAGGATGGTGTAATTCGAATATTTCCACCAGTTACTGCTGCATAAATTCAAGCTGTTGAGAAAGGAAGGAAGGCTAAGAATATCTTGCTTATGGCCATTCCCAAGGAACATATGAGAATATTTCATGGAATGGATGATGCAAAAGAAATCTGGGAAGCCATCAGAACTAGGTTTGGTGGTAATGCAAATTCAAAGAAAATGCAGAAGGCTGTTTTCAAACAACAGTTTGAAGCATTTACAATATCCAGTTCAGAAGGGTTAGAAAAGGGATATGACAGATTTCAACAATTACTTTCTCAGTTGGAAGCTCATGGTGCTGAAGTATCAACTGAGGATGCAAATCATAAGTTTCTCAGGTCTTTGCCCCCAGCATGGTCCAATCTGGCAATGACTATGAGAACTAAACCAGATGTTGACACTTTATCTATTGATGATTTGTACAATAACCTTAGGGTTTTTGAGCAGGAAATCCAAGGTGCCTCAAAAACATCTTCAAGTGCTCA
Source organism: Tanacetum coccineum (assembly GCA_026074375.1). NCBI lineage: Eukaryota > Viridiplantae > Streptophyta > Magnoliopsida > Asterales > Asteraceae > Tanacetum > Tanacetum coccineum. The sequence continues at coordinate 14,218 of BQNB010051803.1, read as the reverse complement.
AAATGTTGCTTTTGTTTCACAAAGCAAAAGCAGCACTAATAAGGTTAAGTCTGGTTTTACTGGTGCCTACAGTACTTGCACTCCTTCTACTTCTTCAACCAATATTCCTGAAAAAGAAGCTCTTGCTGGTTTTGCTGATGAAGTTATTTATTCCCTCTTTGCCAAACAATCAGAGGACTGGGACTTGCTTCATGAAGACCTGGAACAAATTGATGACTTGGACATTGAAGAGATGGACATAAACTGGCAGATAGCAATGATTGCTATTCGAATGAAGAAGTTCTATAAGAAAACAGGAAGGAGAGTTCGTGTTGATGGAAAAACACCTGTTGGTTTTGACAAAAAGAAGCTTGAATGCTTCAATTGTCACAACACTGGTCACTTTGCTAGGGAATGTACAGCAAAGGGGACACATGATGGAAAGAAGAAGAGAGACTCATTTTATCAACATCAAGAAGCTGGGAAGCAAGAGAAGAATCAGATGGGCTTGCTGACAATGGATGATGGTATTGTCAATTGGGGAGAACATACTGAAGATGAAGAGACAAATCATGCACTCATGGCTATCAGCTCCAGTAGTGAGGTATCTTTGTGTTCTAAAACTTGCATTGATTCATACAATACCCTTAAAACACTGTGTGATGAACAAATGAATCAGTTAGGTGATCAAGAAGCACAAATACTTGCCTATAGTCAAGCTGTTAAGAAACTAGAAGCTCAACTTGTTACTTTTCAAAAACAGCAACTTTCTCTAAATGAAAAGCTTACATTTCAGGCAAATGAAATATATGAAAAAGATGAAAAGCTTAAAAAATATAGGAGAATTGGAATGAAAGCTGTAAAAGAAAAGGAACAATTACAGAAAACATTAGATTCATGGAAAGATTCTTCCAAGAATCTTTGGAGATTAATTAATTCTGGCATGCGTTCAAATAGTAAAGTTAGCTTAGGGTATGAAATACAATCAAACAATGAGGTTCTAAGTTATGAGGAAGAAATAAAATTTTCTGTTTTTAATTGTTCAGAAGAGGACTCAGTTGGAAAACCTTTGTACAGTAGATTCATAAAAACTAATGATTTTAAAGGTGTTCCACATCCCTTAAGTGGAGATTATACTCCTACACCATAAGAAGAAATTGATGAGTCTTTGTATGTTTATGCTAAAAAGGGACCTCAAGAGCCTGAACCCAGTGTATCAGATGATAGATCCAGTGAATATTCTACCTGTCAATCTAATAACAGTGCAAAATCTATTGGAACTTCCTCTGAACATTCTGTTGATCCTGAATCTGAGATTTTAAGAGTACCTCAAGAAGTGTATGTGTCTACACCCATAACAACGAATGAAAAAGGTGTGATTGCTCCAAAATCAAAAGAGGTTGAACCTAGTTGTGTCTCACACATAAAAACTCCTAGGCAACCAATCAAAGATCAAGAAACACCTAAAGTTAACAAGAAGAATTGGAATGTTATGATCGAAAGAGAACTAGGGGAAGGTTACTCTTTTACAAAGAAGAAATGTTTTGTTTGTGGTAGTCTAAGTCATTTGATTAAAGATTGTGACTATTATGAAAAGAAAATGGCAAGAGAGGCTGAGGTTAAGAAACAAAGGGTTTTTAATACTGGTAACAATATGGAAAAATCAGTATGGACTAATACTGACAGGATTAATCATGCTAATCAATTTGTTCCTAGACCAGTACAACTTAATACTGGTAGGCCAAACATTAATTCTGTTAGGACTAATATTAATACTGGTAGGACAAATATTAATTCTGTTAGGCCTAGAGTTAATACTGTTAATTCTAATATTAATACTGTTAGATCTAAACAGCCGATACCTACCAGGACATCAAACAGCTTTAGTCCTAAAAGACTGCAGGTGAATCAACTTAATCAAAGAATGCATTTTTCTAAATCACATTCATCTGTAAGAAGACCCTTTGAAAAAAATACAGCACAAATGTCTCATTCTCATGCTGTAAAGGGAAATTGGGGATCTGCTGTTAAGACCTCAGCAGGTTATAATTGGAGAAACACTATACCAAACTCCAATTGTAATGGTGGACCAATTTCTATTAGAACTGTGAATGCTAAAGGTCCACAAGGCAGACCCAAGCCTGTAAAGGCCTGGGTCCCTAAGAGAAACTAATTTCTCTTTTTCATGTGCAGGATCATCCACTCAAGAACATGGTAGATAGAGGTATATTTGATAGTGGATGCTCAGGGCACATGACAGGTAACAAGGATCAACTGGAGGATTTTGAAGAATTCAATGGGGGATCTGTTACCTTTGGAGGTAGCAAAGGCTACATAACTGGTAAAGGAAAAATAAGAGTTGGTAATTTAGATTTTGATAGTGTGTCTTTTGTAAAAGAACTAGGGCATTTTAACCTTTTCTCAATATCACAAATATGTGATAAGCAGCACAAGGTTCTTTTTACTGAAACTGAATGTCTTGTTGTGTCTTCTGACTTTAAGATGCCTGATGAAAATCAGATACTTCTAAAGGTCCCTAGACATCACAATATGTACAGTTTTGATATGAAGACACCTACAGCAAATAGGCCTCCTCCAGTTCATGCTGGTAGAAGAAATTCTTTTTCAGTTACTTCTGGTTGGTGGCAAAGTACTGCTAGACCTATGACTCATTTTCCTACACCTGTGAGTTCTTATTTTCAGACCTCCACACCATTTGGACCTCATGTTTATTACAATCAAATGCATTATGATGGGGATGGATGGACAAATCTATTAAGCCCTCAGCAGTTGTTCTTGGAAGTCAATTAGGGTGGAAATAAAAATTTTGTAAAAAAAATAAAGGGTTGTGTACAGGGTACCCAAGAACAATGGTGGATCTCACATATCTACATGGCCTAAATTTTTAGATCCACAAGGCAGACCCAAGTCAGGAATGGCTTGGGTCCCCCTTAGAAACTAATTGTTCTTTTGTAAAATTTTGTACAGGTCAATCTCCATACAGATGTTGATATGATGGGATAGTTAGATAGTGCGTTGTTCTCTCAGTATTGACTGGCTTAACAGGAAAGATTGGATGGACTTTCCAACCTTTTAAAGGTGGCAAAAGTGACTATTGGAGGTGGTAAAAGGGCGAATAATGAAAAAGGGACAAATCAGGATCCTAGTTGGATTTTGGAAAATGTATACTATGTGAAGGAAACTACAATAATTTAACTTGTTCCTCAGTCTCTTAGATTGTGACAGAAGAATAGAGTTCTTTCACACGTCACTGATTGTCTTGTCCTCTCCATGATTTTAAACTCCCAGATGAAAGCATGGTGTTACTCAGAGTTCCAAGGAAGCACAATCTGTATACTTTAACTTGAATAATCTTGCTTCCAAAGATAATATGGCTTGTTGTGTATGCCAAAGCTTTTCTAATGTAAGTTGTAAAGTGTCATAGAAGGACGGGGTCAGAGTGAAACTATAAAATATGAATAAGTTAGTAAAAGATAACATTGTCAGAGGTCTTCCCCCAAAGCTTTTCAAAAATGACCATACTTGTGTTGCATGTTGCAAAGAAAGCAACACAAGCACTATAAGGCATTACTTGCTGTAAAAACTCCATTTCTGAGCACTTGCAATTGCTTTCCATATGGACTATTTGGTCTTACATCCATTCGAAGCAAGACCACACATTTTACTGCCTTGTGATCACTGATACTATAGCAGGTTTTGCTTGGGTTTTCTTTTAGAGACTAAGGATGAGAACATATTATCCACTCTCTTTAAGGACTTTATTTCCCTTGTAGGAAAAACCTAGCTGAATAAAAGGTAAAAGCTATTAGATGTGATATATGGTACAGGTTTAAGAATGAAAATTTGATTGAACTCTGTGGGGAAAAAAGGGATAAAGCGGGATAACCGTAATGCTGAACCCTTAGCAAATGGAGTTGCTGACGAGGAAAACAAATCCATTCATAGAGGGCAGCTCTAAAACTATGTTAGCTGCTCTAGTTACTACTATGTTTTGGTCAAAAGTTAGTAACGTATGCTTGTTATGTCCTAAATAGAGTCTTGATAACAAACCCTCACAATAAAACACCTTATGCTTTGTTGACTAGGAAGACTCCTTCCATCAGTCATTTTAAACCCTTTGGGTATCATGTGACCATTTTGAATACCAGTGATAATTGGGTAATTTTAACTGGAAGGCATGTGAAAGGGTATTTGTTGGATACTTGCCTAGTAATAGTGCTTACAGGGCTAATGAACATGGCTAACAAGAGGGTTGAAGAACAATGAATCTGAGGTTTCTGAGGAAAAGGCTACTATCCAGGGAATTGGTTTCATGACGTGGTCTTTTGATTCTTGACTATTTTAACTGATTCCTTAGGACTATAATCTGTGTAAGCTAATCAGTCTGCAGGTACACAAGATGTTTCTTCTAACCCTGCAAGTTTCCAGGATGATGATTCAAATTCTGACAGTGATGAGCAAGTTATTCTAGTCCCCTCTTATCCTTCCAACAACATTACAGGAGCTGAGCCTAAAGATACATTTGATGCTCACAGTAATGGTGTACTAGTTGATACTGCTGAAGACATTTTTCAACAGGAGCTTACAAGGCTGAAAGTTATGGAACAAAGAGCCTCACCTCTGATGATCTGAGGAGACTTGGATTGGGGTTTGCAAAAGATGCTGAGGAACTTTAGAAGAGAGCAAGTGCAAAAACAGTTCCTCCTGGTAGCATACCAGTTCCTACTGGTAGCATCCCAGTTCCTTCTGGTGATACAATGGTTTCTCCTAGTGAAGTTTCAGTTCCTACTGGTGGTGTTCCAGTTCCTTCTGGTAGTCCAACTGACTTCATTCTTGTTGCTGAGCCAACAAACTGATTCTCAGTCCATCAGACTTGGAAATAATGTACCCTCACCTAGTATTTTCTCTTCTACATCCTATGATGATGAGTTTGGTGCTAATCTAAACAATTTAGCATCAACTGTGGAAGTCAGTCCTGTAGCAACTAAGCGGATCAATACAGTACATCCTTAATCTCTAATTATTGGGGAACCAAATTCATCTGTTCAAACAAGAAGTAGGTTGCACATAGAAAATAACTGGTGAATGCTTTCCTCAGTTATATTCAGGATCAAACAAAGAAGCAATCACACAGACTTTCTGCATTGTCTGTTTTGCTTGTTTTCTCTCAGTTGAACCAAGAGTGTTAGCTCAGGATCTTGAGTATCCAAGCTGGGTTGAAGCTATGCAGGCATAAATGCAAACAGTTTCAAGTTTAAATGTATGGATTCTTGTTGATTGAATGAAGGTAAATATGCTTTAGGACTAAAGTGGATACTCAAAACAAGAGAGATGCCAGGGGGATTGTGTCAGAAACAAGGCTTAGACTTGTAGCTCAAGGACATAGATGGAGCGTGGGCTTTGATTATGATGAAGTCTTTAATGTCCAGTGCAGAATAGAGGCAATCAGATTGTTTTTAGCATTAGCCTCTTACATGGGATTTATCTGTTTATCAGGAGGATGTTAAGAGTGCGTTTTCTTTTTGGAAGCATTAATGCGGAAGTATATGTCACCTCAACCTAAAGGAATTTTAGATCCTCATATCCAAGAAGGTCTAAAGGTAGTCAAAGCTCTATAGGACTTCTCATAGCACCAAGAGCTTGGTTTGGAAACCACTTTCTACCTTTGTGCTGAACATGTTTACAGAAGTTGGCACCATTGACAAGACTCTCCTTTTTAAGATGCAAAAAGAGATATCATCTTTAGGTAAAGTTTAGTTGATGGACATCATCTTTTGGATCTACAAAGAAGCATGTTGTGATTTGAATTTGAGGCCTTAATGAAGGGTTAATTTGATGAGTGTATGGGAGAATTTATTTTCTTCTAGGATTACAAGTTTAGCAAAGACTGATGGAATCTTTATCCGGCCAAGACAGTATGTGCAATGAGATCTGAAGAAGTTTGATTTGGAGAATGTCAGGACTGCAACTACACCCTATGAAGCTCCAAAGCCTAAGTCCAAGAATGAACCTGATAATCCTGTAAATGTACACTTGTACAGATCCATGATAGGTTCACTAATGTACTTGACAGCTTCAAGGCCTTGTTTTAATGTTTGCAGTCAGTGCTTGTTAGGATAAATCAGTCACTCCTACTATTCCAAATTTGGAAGCAGTGAAGAGGATTTTCAATTTATGTATCATAAAGGCGAAACCTACGTTGGGGTTATGGTACCCTAGAGAGTTCACCTTTTGTGCCTTGAAGCTTATAGTGACAGTGATTATGTAGGCAAACAAGGATAGGAAATCCACAACGTGTGGATGTCAGTTCTGGGTAGGAGATTGATCTCATGCAATGCAGAAGCAAACAATTGTGGCTACTCTTCCACTGAAGCTTGAGTAATGTAGTGGCTAAATGCTGTGGTCAGGTTTACCTCTGGATACAAAATTTTTGTTAGATTATGGGTATAACTTTATGATACCAAATCTTTATTGATAACCAAAAGTACCATTTGCATAGTTAAAAAACCAGTTTTTTCCCAACGAACTAAAGCACATAGAAATTAGGTACTTTTCATAAGAGATGCTAATGAAAAAAGAAAACTATCAAGTACTTAAAATACATACTGATGATAAGGTGGCTGATTTTGTTAACCAAGGCATTTGTTTGGACCTAGGTTTAATCATCTTATGGGTTAACATTGGGATGCTCAATCCATAGATGCTCTGATTGAGGGAGGATTTGAGTCCAAGGGGAGGACTGTTGTTGTATAATTTTCTAAAAAGTTGGTTTTTAAATTTTTTTACCAATTAGTTTTTCTTGCTACAATATGTTTCTCCTAGTAGTTTGACTTTTCTTCTGTAGTTTAACTGATTCTTCTGGTTGTTTTAGTTCCTCTTGCTTGTTGTATTCGTCCTACTGATAGTTAATTTTCTTTCAATTTTCTTTATATGTCTTGTGTGTATTGGCTCACCTTTTGCAGACTAATGGTTTATGAGGGTGGATTAGTAGATTTTATATGTGCTCTACATGGACAGGTAGGGCCTATACATTTTGATGACAACGAGAGTTCATAATGGGTAGATCAAGTGTTCCCTTGGTGTTCCCAGAGTTCCTATGGTTAGTTTCATTTTTCCTATGGTTGACCACTTTATATGGTAATGTTAATTTTCCTCTCTGGTTGACTTTTCTTTGTACTGGGTTATGTCCCGTTCGTGCTGGTAGATTATATTGAGTTTTATCTTAATTTAAAAGATACCATGAGTTATTGTTGGCATGTTAGTTCTGTCAAAGGGTTTCCTACTTAAATGGATATTACTGTGGTCTCACCATTTTAACACTTACTTTTTCATTAAAACACTAATTTCCAAAACTGGTCCAATAGACATTGTGATATTATCTATATAAATTAATTACCATCTCTACCAGCATCACTCTCATTACGTATCAATCAAACCAGCACAAAATCTCAACCCAATTATTTAAAATCATCAATTGGCCGCACTAAGATACTGGTATGAACACAACAAAAGTGGGTTAATTTGCAAAACCCAAAAGCCAGTGACTTCTTGTAGCACTTCTTACATTAAGGTTTGCTTTTATCTCCTCATAACCCCAACATTTTGATCATTAGTATTAAACAATTCTGGTCTACGGCTACACTCAGGTCTCTTGAGTTAGGTCCTCCAACTATCCTAGCTACCATTGATGAGACTCCCTACACCATTACCGAGGACTCAGTAAGGAGTCAACTTCAATTGGCTGATGATGGTGGTATTGATGATTTACCCATTGCGGAAATCTATTCTGGAATGGATAACCTTGGGTATGTCACTGAAGGTAAGTTAACCTTTTACAAGAACAAGTTTTCACCTCAATGGAGGTTTTTGGTTCACACCATTCTTTATTGTCTCAGTACCAAGTCTGGTAGTTAGGATCAATTTGGTAGCCCACTTGCTGTTGCTCTTATTTGTCTATCTGATGGGAGAAAATTTAACTGGTCTAGCTATATTTTTAAGGGGTTGGTTAGTAACATAGGAAATGCTAAAAAGTTCTTAATGTATCCTAGATTTCTTCAAACCATTTTGGGTATAGAAACTCGTATTACAAGTCAATACCAAGTGTTGAAGCTATCTAGCAAACTTTTTGCTAATATGAAGCTCAACTTTGCAGGGCAACCTATGCCACTTTTAGCTGCTATGCTTTCCCAAGCTTAAGCAGGTGAAGGTGCAGGGGTAGCTGCACAAGCTGTCCCACCACCCATACCTGAAACTATACCTGAGACTAGGCCTGACCCTAACCAACCTCAAGACCATTTGTCTACACCCCCAAGACAACAAACTTCTGACCCTATTGCTCCAGTCTTTGAGCATGGTCAAAGTTCAGACCCAAACATTGCTTCCTTCTCACGAGCCTATGAGACTGATGATGAACCCTTCACTTCCACCAATGTGGAAGATGAACCTTTAGGAGGTTCTTTCCATGCATCTCCACCGAGGTCCACTCAAGCTCCCCCTGCAGGTCACACTTCAGGAGGTGCAGAGGACCTTATTACACTAACTGCTTTATCCTCTGTAGTTTCTACTTTTGTGTAGAAGGTAAATTCTTTGGACAATAAGCTCAAGGCATACAAGAAGCTATTTAAGGATGTGGTGGGAAAGTTGGTCAAGAAAGTTAAAGTAATGGAGGTAAACTCAGAAGGACCAAAGAAAAGGAATGTGGTTGTGAGTGATTCTGACCAAGAAGAAGGAGGAGAGCAAGCTGTGGATTTGGATGCTCTAATTGCATTGGCTAATGCAGCTGTGACTGTTGATTCCAATATTCCTCCTGGTGGTGCTTCTAATAATCCTGCTGCTAGTTCCCATATTCCTACTGATGTTCCTATGGTGTGTTGACTTTGTCCTGCTAATTCTACATCACATCCAGAGATCCTTTCAAAGATAAAGGTGTTGCTAAGACCTTCTTCCCCTGTTTCAAAAAGAACTAAGAAGCAATTAGCAGATGAGAGGCTGAGTGAAATTGAAGCTGCAAGATTAGAAGCTCTTGAGAGGGAAAGATCTGAGAAAGAAAAAGCTGAAATTGCAAGACAGGATGCAATTTATGCAAAGCAGTTGGAACAAGAGGTAGAGATGTCTGCTTCTCAGAGGGAGACCAGACAAGCAGAGGTTCTTTCATCTGCAAAGCATTATTCTGATGCAGATTGGATTGACATCATGGTCAAAGTTATGCCAATGCAAGCCTTTCTTTGAGATTCTGGGTCGGCAGATGTAAATGTGATAATTTTGCTGAGAGGATGTTGCATTAATCATTCAATAGGAAGAGCATTTGCCTGAACAAAACGGCTAACTAAAGAGAAGAGGGATAAACCAATGACACCTACTCAACAAAGGGAATACGTCGAGGAGTATTGTCCGAATCAAGAGTACCACCATTTACTCTATGGCTTGGTCTGATGAAAAATATGTGAATCCTTGACTGTATGAGCACTCATTAGCTGAGTTTGGAAGATAAGATGGTTGTGGCAGATCTTAAGTCTCAAGTACTCAGATTAGGACTCTATAAATAGAGATGGTGAAGCTCTGGAATCCAGAAACTTCAAAGAAGCAAAGTCTAATGAGGCCCATTCCATCTGTGCCTGATGTTCCCCAACCACTAGTTGTTTCTTCACCCAAATCTTCTAGCACAAGGAGGAAGTCTCTTGGTAGGAGTCGTATAACTAAGCCCAAATCTATACTTACATAATTAGATTTAGATGCAGGATGATTAAGGGGACATTCATCTAAGGTTGTTTCTGATGAGGACTCTAAGATGAGGCTCCTATTCTTTTGGTTACTTTTGTAGAGGTGATCTCTACTACCCTGGGAGAAATTAATGCTCTTTTTTATATTGGATGGACTCTAGTCTACCAAACTTTTACACTATAAGGGATCCTTCATATAGTGGATAGACATGATCTATTGAAGTTATATGGATTGGTGGTCAAGTACTATGAAAACCATCCTGTTACTGGTGCTGGATTGGTGTTATGGGGTGATCTTCAGGTGTTGTTTGATTCTCAAGAAGGTGGTAAGGGTTCTTTCATTTGGAATCATACAAGCAACATTAACATATTAGAAGTTAGTGGCTTGTATCCTCTTTCCAATGTTTCATGTATTGAATAACTGTTTCTGAAAGGTGTTGTACATGTTTACAGAAAAAATGGGTATCTTATCCTCTCTCAGTGAGCTCATGGAAAGGATTGTTAAAGCACATCTGGAGATTGCCAAGATGTTGTGGGCAATGACATGACTACTGCTGAGCAATTGATTCGGTTCATCAAGTATTAACTGGACTGCTGCCAAGATTTTCTCCTGAATTATCTTGGTACTCGGTTAAAACTCTATATGTATTATATTTACCTTTTTGCTGTGTCCAAACTGTCTTTTGATATATAACTCTCTTTTGTGTAGTTTGTCTTAAATGGACACACACCTCGCAACCATATTTTTTGGATTACCATTTTTTTTTAATCCATTAATATAAAACCTACTCTGTTTTCACTATTTTGTTTTAGTAACAAAGTGTTTTGTTAAATGGTTTTTGGCAATGACAAGCTTTTGCAAACTGTTCAATAGTTTTGAGTCTTTGGTGTGCAAAGTTGTTTTTGTTTCAGGCACACATGGTCTATAAAGTAAACTATTTTCAGGGTTTGGGTGTTGGTTAACCACCACACAACAAATGGTGTTCAACTCACCATGTCTCACAGACAAGAAAGAGTTGATTCACCATGAGGGTACGGCTCTGGTGTGACTCTCAAATCCGTTTGATAGCTTTAATAGTTTGCTCAAAACTATAGGGTCTTTAACTCACCCATGCTTCATTTGCTGAGAGTTAAATGGTTCTCAATTACCAGGCCTCTCAGGCTAGAATTAATTGAACTATGGTTTCAATTCCCATGTCTTTAGGCTAAGAAAAAATTTTTGGGGGGGATATTTTTGATATAGCTGTACTGGTTTGCTTAAAAAGGGTCACTCAATGGCCAATGTTTGGAAGCTAACCAATTAGTTAAGATGGTTTGCAATCCACCATGGGAGCAACCCTTCTGGGTCCCCAAGGATTGCCTAGCCCACAAGCAAACGGCTATGTGGTAAAGGCTAATAAAATCCGTTTATGGCTGTGATGATTTGCCAAAAATCATTAGGGTATTCTAATTCACCAATGATTCATGTTCTAAGAGTTGGACTGGTTTCTAATTCACCAGGGTGATGTCATGATTCCACCAAAGATTAGGCTACGCCCATGAGTTAATGGCTACTTGGTAAAGGCTTTCATTAAAATCCATTACTTTTATTAGATTCACTCTCCAGAGTTTAAACACACCATGGGATGTGATGGAGAAATAGTCTATAACTGGAATTGATGTACCTTAATTGTATTGTTGCTGAGGTGGTTACATATAAAGACTAATCTGCTTGCCAAATAGACACTTCAGCTGATATGTGCAGAAGTATTCAAGTGTTCTTATCAAGATTCATGCAGATTAGAGTTGTTGTTTACACGGTTTAGAGTTGTTGTTCAATCCTCAAGAGTCTACTGAAAGATCTATCTATAAAACTTGAAGTTAACTACGTCAAATTCAAGTTTAGGGGAGGATTGTTAGGAATATTGTAATAGTTAGTTACTACTAGTAGGTATGTAGTTCCTACTGGTAGGTATGTAGTTCCTACTGGTAAGGATAACTTCATAGTTAGTGCTGGCAGACCAAATATGGTTCCTGCTGGTTGGTAGGAACAATAGTCTTGTCCTTTCGTAGTATTATATTTGGTCCGGGGTTTAAGTAGTATAGTTAGTTAGTGATAAGGATATGCTTGAGCTATCTTAGGAAATGATAGTGCATATCTCTTTGACGCATTTTGTACAACAGGCGGTTAGGGTTTCATTAGTATATAAGAAACCTAACCCATGGCCATACAGGGGAGAAAATCCGAAAAAACACAATTCTCCTTGTTAATTAATAGAAATCCATAGAAGGATCTTTTAGTTTAATAGTCTTGTTCTTCTTATAGGCTTTGTCTAATTTCCGCATAGACATTAGCTTTGTTTAGCAAGAGTCTCTCTTGTGATTAGCTTGTGATTACATAGGTTAATCACCATCCTTAATAGGCAGTAAAGATCTATCTAGAGTGGGTTCTTTCAGTGACACCTATAATCCATCACGGAGAAGTCACCCAAACCTTAGGTGGAGACAACCCTAAAATTCTCAAAATAAATTTTCAAACCCACCTAACCGGTTCCAACCCAATGGTCTGAACCATTCCTTCAACAACCATCCTCAAAGATTTAACAATCAATCAAATCTAGAAGGATTGGTATCTAACTTCATGGCATCTCAAGACGCTAGGCTGACCAAGTTTGAAGCCGATTTCAAACAACAGCAAAGTGAGATGACCAACAAAATTGACACAGTGTTGAAGGCCATCACCGATCGTATAGCAGGAGCACTACCTAGTGACACAGTTTTAAGAACCTGAACTAAGTTCTTATCCAGTTTTGTCTGCTCATTCTTACCTAACTGAAGACCCGCAATGCTCAACCCATGTCCATGGTTTGATCAATACTGTCACCATGTGTCCCAAATAGCCAAACAAACCTTAAAATGATGAGCCAGAAGAGGAAGAAGAGAAGGACAACCTAAAAAATATCCATGTCAACTTTCCTACACCGCCCGATCCATCCGTTTCATTCATCACCGAAAAAGTCCTCAAACTCAATTCATTTTTTGAATCGCTCGGATTGTTTCCCTAATCATCCCACACCGAACTAGTTTGCACCAAAGGGGATGACGGCGACGTAATGTTTATTGAGATAGTCCGGAAGAACGACGATTCCCGCAAGGAGGAACCGAAGCAGGATGAACAAGAAGTAAAGTATTTTAATGTCACTCTAAACGAGGAGGTGAACTGGGCGTACTCTTAAGTTATTATGTGTGGACCAATCCGCTTCGATATTCTTAAGGAACCCCATAATCCGGAAGGATGCCCATCATAAACCTTTAGATACATGCAACATTGGACATGTGATGTAGAAAGAGCCTCATTGACCTTAACTCTCCCCTCTAAATATCTATGACCAGTATGATGTACAATTGGAATCATGAGAAATACTTGACCACTAGGGAAAACTCGATCGAGGATATTAGCAATTTCTTAGAAGGATTAAAGGGACGCTTTTTTTAGTAGGAGAAATTACCTTTATCTTAGACTTCATGATTGTCGAGGATATTAGTTCAATCATAGACCCTAGGTTGTCACAAGTAGTGCTAGGGAGGCCTTTTATTAAAATATCCAACATGACTTACGACCTACCCGAAGGAGTAGTTAGGTTCACCAACAAAAATGACGAAGTTACATATAAGATGCCCTATAAGATAGAACAATACAACTCGTTGTCGAACTTAGAAAAAGAGCACACAAAATTGGTCTACCTTAGAAATGAGGAGGACAAGAGAATAGGAGTAGAGTACGTGATGAGCAAGATATTAGGGTTTTACAAAGAATGCCTAGAGCTTGGACCCGAATACTTAACTGGAATGGACGATGAAGGAGAAGTCATGTAAGGACGTGTGACTTCGAGTCTAGCTACAAGACTCGTAAATAAAGAAAAGTGCTTTTTGGAAGGCAACCCAATATTTACTTTTCCCACATATTAGGAGTGTCTCGTGTTTTAATTCTTTATTGTTTGTTTTATTATGTTTGAATTATTTTGTAATCATGCTTTGTTTGTTTGTAACTTCGTCTTATTTGCAATCAAAGGTATTTTGCAACAAAATAAGTGTAGGGTAAATATCCGGTTTTTGGAACCAAATTCAAACATTTAAAATGAATTATTTAGATTAATCCACGTCAGTTTCGAGTCATATGATTGAATTATTAATTCTCAGCTTGTTATGCAGCATTTTGTACATGAAAAAAACTTATAAGAATGAGTGCATGAAATTTTTCATCAAAAATGAAAAATGAGTTTTCACAAAGTGTGGAGACGGCATCACGATTTACACGTGACGCCGTCACCGCGACACTTGTGACGGGGTCAAGATATTCCTGATGGCGTCAAATGCCCAGTTACAAGAAAACTCAAAAATTTTAAGTATTTTTGAAAATATGACTTGTACAACACTTAAGAAAGTTTAAATTCTTTTATAAACCTGTAAAACCATGAGTTTAACAATTCTCTCATCCTATCTTTACTGTTTTAATAGAG
>BQNB010051802.1:0-37439 GCA_026074375.1 Tanacetum coccineum | reverse complement strand
GCTGTTTTTACACTTGTTTATATATTTTATATTTTATTATATATTTTATATATTTACGGTGTGAATCCGGCACGATCAATAGCCCAGAGGCTAATGGATCAAGTAACAAATCACACTCCGGTGCAAGATCAAGTGGTCACAAACAAAAGTTTGACGACAAAAGAACTTTCAACAACAACAACTACCGCAATGATAATAACAACAACTACCATAACACCAACACCAACAACCGCTACAATAATCACCAACCACAACAAAATAGAAGACAAGAAACATTCAAGGCTTATGCTGCCACCCCAACTAAAAACAATAGGTATACTGGAAACCGTACCTTGTGTAAGAAATGCACTTTGCATCACATAGGACCTTGCACTGTCAAGTGTAATACTTATGGGCCATCTGACCAAGAATTGTAGAAACAAAGGGCCAGCCACTGGAAGTAATCTGCTACCAGTGATAGTTACTTGTCATGCCTGTGGAGAGAAAGGGCATTATACAAATCAGTGCCGAAAGACCAACAACCATGCCTAGAGAAAAGCCTACATGCTGAGGGATAGGAATGCTCACCAAGAATCGAACGTAGTCATGGGTATGTTCCTTCTAAACCAACATCTAGCTAGAGTATTATTTGATTCTGGAGCCGATAAAAGCTTCGTATCCTATCTCTTGCCTCTATGCTAAATATTTCACCCATTACAATAGATACCTTTTACGATATCGAAATGGCTTACAGAAACCTAGTAAGCACAAACACCGTTATTCAGGGTTGCACCCTGACCTTGTTAAACCAACCTTTTGAAATTGATCTTATGCCAATCAAACTCGATAGTTTGACGTCGTCATCGGTATGGATTGGTTATCCAGGTATCATGCTAGAATTATCTGTGACGAGAAAGTCGTGCACATCCCAATCAGCGGTGACCAAAGTAAAACCCGACTAAGTCTCATATCCTATATAAAAATCAAAAGATATATATCCCAAAGTTGTCAAGTTTTCATAATCCAAGTAATGGAGAAGAAGTCAGACGAGAAACGACTAGAAGATATACCGGTAGTCAGAGAATTTCCAGAAGTTTTTCTTGAAAATCTACCTGGCCTTCCTCCCGTTCGCCAAGTAGAATTCTAAATCGATTTAATCCCAGGAACAACACCTGTAGCCCTAGCACCCTATAAATTAGCTTCGTCAGAAATGCAGGAACTATCTGGTCAACTTCAAGAGTTATCAGATAGAGGTTTTATCCGACCAAGTACTTCGCCTTGGGGAGCTCCTGTCTTATTTGTTAAAGAGAAAGATGGATCTTTCAGAATGTGTATCAATTACCGAGAGTTGAATAAACTTACCGTAAAGAATCGTTACCCATTACCCATGATTGATGACTTATTTGACCAACTTCAAGGTTTGAGTGTCTACTCGAAGATTGACTTAAGATCAGGCTATCATCAACTGAGAGTCAGGGATGAAGATATTCCCAAGACTGCTTTCAGAACAAGATACGGACATTATGAATTTCAAGTGATGCCATTTGGTTTAACTAACGCACCTGCTGTATTCATGGATCTCATGAACCGTGTGTAAACCATATTTGGACAAATTCGTAATAGTGTTCATCGATGATATTCTCATCTACTCTCGTAACAAAGAAGAGCACGCAAATCATTTGAGAATAATCCTAGAATTACTCAAGAAAGAGAAGTTGTATGCCAAGTTCTCCAAGTGTGATTTCTGGATTCGTATCGTGCAATTTCTTAGACACTTAATTGATAGTCAAGGACTTCATGTTGACCCCGCTAAGATTAAAGCAGTTAAGAATTGGACATCTCCTACTACACCCACATAAATACGTCAATTCTTAGGACTTGCCGGCTATTATCGGAGATTTATCAAAGATTTCTCGAAGATTGCAAAGTCTTTGACTAAATTAACCTAGAAAAACAAGAAGTATACCTGGGGCGAAGACCAAGAGTAGGCTTTTCAACTACTTAAACAAAAGCTATGTGAAGCTCTAATCTTAGTACTACCAGAAAGAAATAACGATTTTGTTATTTACTGTGATGCATCCCGTCAAGGTCTGGGAGCGTTGTTAATGCAAAGAGAGAAGGTTATTGCATATGCATCCCGACAACTTAAGCCCAATGAAGAAAAGTATACCACTCATGATATCGAATTAGGAGCAGTAGTGTTCGCTCTTAAAATTTGGAGACACTATTTGTATGGCACCAAATGTACTGTATTCACTGATCATAAAAGTCTTCTACATATCCATGATCAGAAAGATTTGAACATGAGACAACGTCGTTGGCTAGAATTGCTTGCAGACCACGATTGTGAAATTCGCTACCATCCTGGAAAGGTAAATGTTGTAGCAGATGCCTTAAGTCGAAAGGAACGAATCAAACCACTCCGAGTTAAATCATTAGTTATAACCATTCATCCAAAATTACCATCACAAATTCTCAAAGTTCAAACTGAAGCACTCAAGGAAGAAAATATCAAGGCTGAAAACTTACGAGGAATGGACAAAGCATTTGAAATACGTCCTGATCGAACTCATTGTATTAAAAATCGAAGCTGGTTACCACTTTTTGTTAATCTAAGAGACTTAATCATGCATGAGTCCCATAAATCAAAGTTTTCCATTCACCCAGGTTCTGACAAGATGTATCAGGATCTAAAGAAACTCTATTGGTAGCCTAACATGAAGGCAATCATCGCTGAATATGTTGGCAAATGTTTGACATGTTCTAAAGTTAAGGAAAAATGTTAGAAGCCATCCGACTTACTGGTACAACCGGAGATTCCTATGTGGAAGTGGGAAAGAATAACAATGGATTTCATCACAAAACTACCCAAAACATCAAACGGACATGACACAATCTGGGTTATTGTCTATCGCCTTACCAGATCCGCACATTTCATCCCTACCCGAGAGACAGATAGTATGGAAACCCTTACAAGGTTATACATCAAAGACATAGTCTCCCGGCATGGAGTGCCAATATCTATCATCTCGGATCGTGACAGTCATTTCACATCAAGATTCTGGCAATCATTACAAAGTGCTTTGGGTACTCAATTAGACATGAGTACGACATATCATCCTGAAACCGATGGACAAAATGAAAGGACCATCTAAACACTCGAATACATGCTTCGAGCTTGTGTTATAGATTTCAGAAAAGGATGGGAAAAACACTTACCATTAGTATAATTTTCTTACAATAACAGTTACCATGCCAGTATTAAGGCAGCACCATTTGAGGCACTTTATGGTCGAAAGTGCAGATCACCTGTTTGCTAGGCCAAAGTTAGAGATGTTCAACTTACGGGACCAGAAATAATCCATGAAACCACTGAAAAGATAGTGCAAATTCGACAACTCTTTCAAGCTGCAAGAGATCGACAAAGAAATTACGCCAATGTAAGGCGAAAGCCTTTAGAATTTCAAGTTGGAGATCGTGTTATGTTAAAAGTGTCATCTCATAAACGTGTCATCCGATTCGGAAAACGAGGAAAGCTTAATCCTCGGTACATTGGACCTTTCAATATCCTTGAACGGATTGACCCAGTGGCATATAAACTTGAGCTTCCTGAAGAGCTCAGTAATGTCCACAATACTTTCCACGTTTCTAATCTAAAGAAATGCTTATCTGACGAATCCCTTGTCATTCCAATGAAAGAACTTCGGCTTGATGACAAACTCAACTTTGTGGAAGAACCAGTGGAGATCATGGATCGAGAAGTCAAGCAACTAAAACAAAGTCGTATTGCTATATGTCCAAAATGGGGGTGTTATAATATATTCTCACACATAACTCATATATCACACACACACTCTCTAGAAATCGGTTTGGAGAGGAGGAAGGAGTGATGAGGGTCTTAGGACCCAATGATCTAAACACCCATATACACCACCATGCTACCACCATGAACCACCACCATATCCATAAATTTCTCAGTTCTAACACCATATCTAGACCATATACCATCTATTTTTAGAATCTAAACACTTTTCACTTTGATTCTTAGAGGATTCACACCAAATTCTATTAAGATCATCACCATAAACCTTGTTACCAAACACTCCATTTGGTGATATATTACGGATTTCCAGAAGTTACTTGGTATATTTTGGGTTATCGCAGTAGCATTTGGTTGTTAGTTGATCATGGAACTATTAGTTTTGGGTTGGTGGTTGTTGTAGTCGAAATATTAGTAATTGTACTTTATTCTAATATGTGAAACATGAAATAATCTTTGGATGATTTTTCTATGACTTATGAATATATATGTTTATGAATTCTATGTTATCTTTACTTGGATCATTGTTTATCTTTTGGTATATCATTGCAATTGAAATAGGCTGAAAGGATTAATTATCTTTATGTATTTTGAATCGCGTTAGCCATACGAATCAATATCATGCTTGTGAGAATTGTGTGGTAAATTAATAAACAACCTAAGTGAAATAATGTTTAAGACCCTTCCTTTTGTTGACCGACCGGGTTGGGAGAAATTCATATGTATGCATATTTGATATAAACCATTGCTAATGCACTAGTAATGACGTAGTATATAGGCCGAAAGGATTCTATGTCATCATTGGTAGATATGATTGTTATTATGATTACCCGTCATATATGACTTGTATGCATTGTTTATATAAGGTTTTGCTCTATCTCTATCTATTATGTTATGTGAACCATGCCTTGTTCCCTGCTTGCTTTATACACACGTTTTGGCTATTTGATCCGTGACAATCATTTAGCTTTGTTACTTGATAAACAATATGTGAATTGCTACAGATCGCGTAGAACGACTTGGACTTACCTAATACTATATTACACTCAATAGGGTATACTTGCCCAAGTGTTGTGTTTTAAGTCAAAATCACTATTTATAGTTATTATAAATTTAAAGCTATTAAAAACACACATCAAGCTCCTTGTTCCAGCTTTCTTGCTCTTCTAAGACCCTATTTTGTGATACAAATGTGAGTACTACAACCAGTGTCATACACCCAAGACTTATTAGGAAAATAAAATAATTATATTATGAAGATACCTAAAGAACTTGCAGTGCCAACTTGCTTCTTTTTCTTCAACAACCCAGCAAGGTAAATAGGACAATTCCTCTTCCAATGACCCACCTCCTTGCAGTGGTGGCAGGTGTCATCCTTTTCAGGGTTCTCTTTAGCAGAAGGTTTAAGGTTTTTAGGCTTAGGGATATAAACTTGTTTATCCTTTCCTTTGTCATTAGCTTTACCCTTGCCTTTAGCTTTAAGCGATTTCTTATTGGCTTTCTGGATTTTACCACTTTTAATCGTCATTACTTGTGGTGTTTCAGCCTTTTTGGGTAAACCTTTTTCATACTCAATAAGGAGAGCGTGTAGTTCACCAATTGTCTTCCCCATGTTATGCATATTGTAATTTCTCACAAAACCAGTAAAATCACAAGTGAGGCCATCCATGATTAAGCCAACACTAAGATCCTATGGTAGCACATAACCAAGATGTTCTAGTTGCTCTACATAGTCTTTCATCTTAAGGACATATGCACCAACTGGTTTACCTACCTCTTGTTTGCAAGCATGGAAAGTTTGGATTAGATCAAACCTCTTCACTCTAGCTTGTTTCTCAAACATTGATTTAAGCTCCTAAAGCATCTTATAAGGTGTATAATTTTCAAATTGTCTATGAAGTTCAGGAGTCATACTTCCGAGCATAAGATAAGCTACCTCATTAGAAGCATCATATATTACATTCCATTCCGCCAACACATTTGCCGCGGAATCAGTTGTAGGAGCAGGGGGGATAGGCTGTTCAATGACATACATTTTCTTTTCCACTCTCAAGACCAACTTAAGTTGACAAAACCAGTCATTGAAATTAGTTCCATAAAGTTTTTCTATTTCAAACATCGACCTAAAAGCCGAATGGTTTATGTTTTGAACAGGTAGTGCCATCTACAAAACATAAAAGTTTAAGTATTTAGTATTTTCGATAATACTCCTTGAAGAAAATTAACTACCCATGTTTAATCATATAAACAATTAATTTTCCAAAGGCTAGGACCCTACTTGACTTACCACCATCACATCAGTTGATCCGCTAGTGATGGTGTACTCAAAAGGTAATTGACGATCAATAATTACCACCGGTGCAATTCCTAGAACCTTATGGGACTTACTTTATTATAATAATATACTAGTAAGCATGTTTCATCCCATCTATGCCTCAAGTTTAAGGTCTATCCACTAAACCGATTAAGTCGTCCAATCAAGAACTGTGATTATGTAACACTAACGTCTCACGAAAAAGTGTATAATCACCTTGGGATTGTAATTCTAGATTCGTCTCACGCATAGTAAAAAAACAACTGCAAGTGTTCTTACAAATTGGATTGCAATAACTTATTTAAAAATGGGTATTATATTTTTCGTGACAAATATGTACGAAGAAGCATGCATACATCTTCGTATCATAAATTTTAATAAAAACTTTACTCAATTAAGTTATTTATTACGGTATCACTTATTTTCTATACATCTAATGTATAAATAGTGTTACATTTTAGAATTGACGATTCAACGTGTTTTAAAAATTTAAAGATTTAATATTTTATTGTGGGAAAAGATTAAAGAATGGTTAAAAACCATTTAAATCCTAGACCATTTGTGACTTCCTAAATAGTTTGCAAGGTAAGAAAACTACAACATAGTCATGTATTATAGGATAATGGTATCTACAAGACCAAAGTCTTGATGAGTCTACCCGAACCTTATCCTTGCAACTAAATAGTACTTTTGCAAATTTCGTCATTGATAAAATTAAATCTTTAATTTTAAAACCACATTATAAACTATTAAATTACAAGTCTCGTCGTGGTAAACCCGAAGGCCATGATTATCGGATGTAAGCCTAACCCAAATTGACACATAAGATTGTAATTAATAGTCTATAATAAATCTTATTTTATAATTATTAGTCATGTTTATATTTATTTTTTTAAAAACCATTTTATTTTCTCACAAGTCAAAACTTAAAATAAAACAATATAAATACAAAACTAATACATATAACACTTATCTAAAATACTTAACAATTAAGCCATGCAAATATCAATTATGATCCTAATTATCTAGTAATTAAAAAATGTATATATATTCATATAAGGCTCCATCATCCAATGATTCCGGCCACATCCATCGATATAATCGATTGCGTAAGCCATATATAAAAATGTACCACATAGCACATAAATTTAAGCAACTTTTAGGCCTCATTAAGACATAGCTAAGGTCTTCCCTAGCTTTTAAAGTCGTTGATTTTACCAAATAAATTTAATGTCTATGTTTTAATTTTTGATTATCATATTTGCATAAAAACCTTTTAACAATTAACAAGATTATATCCTATATCCCTCCATGATAAATTTGCATGTATTTATCATGGACGACGAATTAACAATTAATTTGAACATAAAACCGATCAATGAACAATTAAACACATCAAGTTTTAATCTTATAAAATTACATACAACCTATAATTCGTCTAATTAATTTTATAACCAATAAAGATTGGAACTTTATACATAAAGATCAAATCTTTATGCATAAAAACGCCCAAAGGGCTTAAAAAATTAATCAATAACCCTAATCTTGTCAAATTTTATTACGTGTAACTATAAATTCTACACGATGGCTCGTGGTGCCACTGTTGAGTTTTTACAACTTTTAACCATTATACACGAGTACGCAGCTGAAAGTAAACACGTATAGAATAACATAGTTAACAAAGGGATCAAGAAGGTGTGTACCTTTTAGCAATAAACGAAGCATCGTCTTGAATATACGCGTATGTATAATAGATATAACAACGCGTAACCACTAAGAATCTAATCAAGATTCCTCTACTTCGACACACACAATACGTTCTTATCAAACAATGAAGTATACTAGTACTAATAGTGTTTAACAAACGATCACCTTTGTCTTTGAATCAATTAACACACGAAAACCACAAAGTTGTGGGATTCAGTTGCAAAACCAAAACCCTTAGGGGCGTTTGGTTCGATCGCACAACACGGGAGGAAAAAACCAAAACCCTTTAAGGTTTTGAGAACCGGTCGAACAAGAGAGATTTTTAGGGTTAAGTTTCAAGTTATGAATAAACATTAAGCCTTAGACCTCTATTTATAGGCTCTCTAAAACTTGCCTTGCAAGTCAAGCAATCCCAATCCCATAGGGATTGGGTGTTCGGCCGACTAGGGGAAAAGAAGGGGGTAAACCGTCACTTTCCTTTCTCCGGTTTTGCATATTAGTCCTTCATGTTTAACATTTAAACATTTAACCAATATATATATATATATATATATATATATATATATATATATATATATATATATAATCGTTTATTAAACACTAACATATTACTTTAATATGTTAATAATTGTTTTTCGTATTAACGCGTGCGTCCCCGTAGGCTCGAATAAGTTTTCGGACATAAAAAAATATATCGTGGACATATTCTAACACTTTTGTCCCTCTGTTTACAATACAACACAATCTTTATCACTGTTCTGTATTTTTTGACTGTTTAATACTTTTGACTTGTTAAACTTTATAGAGTTAATTGCATAAATGGTCCCTGTGGTCTGTCGGGTTTAACGTAAATGGTCCCTCATCTTTTTTTCTCGGATCCTCTCCCCATGGTTTTGATCTGTATCGGGTTTGGTCCCTTGACCGATATTTTTGTTAGTTTGACCGTTAAATTAGGGACCATTTCCTTTAAACCCGACAGACTACAAGGACCATTTAAACCCTTGGTTGTGATGTTATAGTGAATGGTTTGATTTTCTACCGGCGACCTTTTCCTCCGGCGGGATCAAACGCCTAAATCAAATTTGATCTTCCTTTCTTATTCTAATCGTTCCTCAATTCTTTGCCGAAGCCCATTTGCTGCATAAAGATATGTAATTGTATATCTTATCAATTGATTGGATGTCGCTTACATCTTTTTATTCGGCTCGACGATCTTCGGAAAGAAGCGATTAGATTCAAAGGACTTTCAATAAAAATAAAATAAAATAACCCCTATTAATTAGATTATTCGTGTTGTTTTGTTTCGAATTGGCTGAATAACATTCAATCAATGGGAGTTAACGACGGGTGGCAGGAAGTTAAGTATAAGAAGAATCGCCCAACGAAAGAGCGATTAGATCTCCCTTCAATCCAAAAGATGTCGAATTTCGTAAGGTACAGATCTAAAGAAGACGAATTGGCAAAGATAGCAGTGTCTGTTTTCGTTACGAATTTTTTAGATAGCTGCTCGGCAAAGGATCTGTACAATGCTTGTAAACAATTCGGGCATGTAGTGGACGCATTCATTCCTAATAAAATATCTCTTGCTGGTAAGAGATTTGGTTTTGTTAGATTTATCAACGTTTTCAATAATGAAAGATTGGTAGATAATCTCTCTACGGTGTGGATTGGCCGAAGTAAACTCGAAGCTAATTTAGCTAAATTTGAGAGATCATCAAATATAGGAGATAAGAAATTGAATAATGATAAGGAAAGGAATAAAGTTGAGAAGATAAATTGGGCTGGTAAAGTGAATAGGGGAACAAATGCGCAAGTGTTTCGTACTTCACAGAGCTCGTTTGCTCAGGTTGTGACTGGTAAGGATCAAAGGGAGGGGGCGGACAAGGAGTCGAGTCCGGTGATGGTTTTAGATGAAGAGTGTCTGGTCGAGAAAGATGTCTCAAAATCTTTGTTTGGTAGAGTTAAGGAATTCGCGTCGCTAGCAAATTTAAAGGTTGCTATTTGCAATGAAGGATTTGAGGAGATCAATATTTCTTATATGGGCGAGTTATGGGTGAAGCTGGACTTTAAACTGGTAGAATCGATTAAGAAATTTAAAGAAAACTTAAGTATTGGTTCGTGGTTTACATGTATAAAACAAGCAAGTATGGATTTTGTCATTGAAGGTAGAATAGCGTGGGTGGAAATTGAGGGGATTCCTTTTAAGTTGTGGTCTAGTAACACGTTTAAGAGGATTGCGAATAGGTGGGGAGCATATATAGATACGGATGAACAAGATGATTCATGTTTCCATTCCAAACGTATATGTGTGCACACAAAGTTGGGAAGAAGTATAATGGAGTCTTTTAAAATAATTCATCGTGGGAAAGGGTACTGGATCAGGGCTAGTGAATCAAATGGATGGGTACCTGACTTTACTGACGAAGAAGAGGAGGAAGAATTGGAGGACAACATTTCTAATGATGGTGGTATAGAGAATGAGGGTTCCATTATAAAAGATGATATATCAGAAGGGGAGGAGGTGCCGGAAACGTTATTTGAAGTGGTAAACGAAACAGAGATGGGTGGGAAGAACGAACAAGATGGAGATAGCTTAAAGTTCCCCCCTGGTTTTACGCCAAAAGAGGAGCATGTTGTTAAGACAATGTTGGATGGTGAGGTTCAAAATAACGGAAAAGACAATGGAGATTGCTTGAGTCAGAATCATTCCACGGACCCTTTTGGCATCTATGACCTTATCAATAAAAAGAGGGATTGTCAAAGCGACGGAAAGATCCAACCTGAGAATTCGGCTCCTCCAGGTTTTTCTCATAAAGAAGATGGAAGAACCAAAGATGATTCCCCTAACGACACGGAGGAGATACCTGAGCAGAACAAAGAACAGGAAAAGAAGGATAGTGAGAGTCATAAGGAAAAATGTAGAAAGAAAACAACTTCGGATAACCTTGGTTCGTGCAGTTCTGGACACTTCAAGAAATCAAATGGACCGAGATCCGGGGGCTCGATTATCCATTGGATAGAAGAGCTGGTCAATGTGGGACAGGTCATGGGTTACGATATGTCAGGTTGCTTGAAAAATTTGGAAATAATTATTGAGTCTCAAGGAGTGATGAATGGTTTACGATGAATTTTTTATCTCTCAATGTTCAAGGCCTAGCCCAAAAGGCCAAGAAAGATTGGGTCAAGAAGATTTGTGTCTCGAATAAGGTAAACTTTTTGTCAATTCAAGAAACAAAAATGGATAATATAGACTTATGGGATATCAGAAGATGTTGGGGAAATTTTTCTTTCGAGTATGATTATAGTGAGGCCGTGGGGATGTCAGGTGGGATCTTGTGTATTTGGGACGATACGATATTCCAGAAAAAGAATCGTATAGTGTCTGATAATTTTGTTATTGTAAGTGGTGTGTGGATTCCTAGTGGTAAAAACCTTCTTGTAATCTCTGTTTACGCCCCTCAAGACCTAAGAGATAAGAAGTTGTTGTGGGATTATCTTTGTTCTCAAATATGCAGCTGGGAAGGGGATGTAATTACTATGGGTGACTTCAATGAAGTCCGAACCAGTAGCGAAAGGTTTGGTTCGAACTTTAACCAAGTTGGGGCGAAGCTTTTTAACGAATTCATAGCAAACGCAGGTCTAGTAGAAATCCCGCTTGGTGGTTGTTCATATACTTGGTGCCATAAATCCGCGAATAAGATGAGTAAATTGGACCGGTTCCTAATATCAGAAAGTCTTTTTAGTACGTGTTCTGGTATGTCATCAGTGGCTTTGGATAGGTACCTTTCGGATCATAGACCAATTCTAATGCGGGAATCTGATCAAGATTATGGTCCTACACCTTTTAAATTCTATCACTACTGGTTCGAGTATCCTGGTTTCGATGCTTTTGTGGAAAAATCTTGGAAAGAAACATGTAATTCAGATTCTAACGATTATGTTAGATTTTTGAAAAAGCTCAAATTCATGAAAGAGAGAATTAATTTTGGATTAAAACGTCAAATGAGAGTGTTAATGGCAGAAGAATACTCTCAACGTGAGCTACAACACTTGATTCATTTATAGATAAAGGATGGCGGCTTGCTAATGAAGTTCATGCATGCAAGATGTTGTGGGTAAAATCCGAGAGCTAGAAAAGATTGAAATTATGGAGATGGCTCAAAAAGCGAAAATAAAATGGGCTGTAGAAGGCGATGAGAATTCGAAATATTATCACGGGGTCATTAATAAGAAAAGAAGCAAATTATCTATTCGTGGAGTGCTAATTGATGGTATTTGGATTGAGTCACCGTTATTAGTTAAAAATGCCTTCTTCGAACACTTCAAAAATCAGTTTGATGAACCGGGTCTGTCAGATGTAATATTAGAGAGATAAAAGGAGGGGGGGGGGGGAAAAAGGAAATAAAAAAAGAAAGAGAGAGTTTACTAATAAAGTCTCCTCTGCTCAGGTAGAGGAATTGGAAAGAGATGTTTCCAGAGAAGAAGTCAAACGTGCAGTTTGGGATTGTGGTGTGGAAAAATCGCCCGGGCCAGACGGGTTTACATTCGGGTTCTATCGCCGGTACTGGAATCTTATCGAAGAAGATGTATTCAAAGCGGTTGTTTGGTTTTTTCACCATGGTATGATTCCGGCCGGAGGTAATTCTTCGTTTATTACTTTAATTCCTAAAATTTCTAACGCCAATATGGTGAAGGATTTTAGACCTATAAGTCTTATAGGTAGTGTTTATAAAGTAATTGCAAAGATTCTTGCTAATCGCCTAGTTACTGTGTTAGAGGATATAGTTAGCGAATCTCAGTCTGCTTTTGTGAAAGATAGACAAATTTTAGATGGTCCTCTTATTTTAAACGAGCTGGTGCAATGGTGTAAGAAAGCGAAGCAGCAGTCTATGTTTTTTAAAGTTGATTTCGAAAAAGCATACGATTCCGTAAGGTGGGATTATATAGACATAATTTTGAGGAAATTTGGGTTCGGTGAAAAATGGTGCAAGTGGATTGGTGGATGTTTAAGGACATCGAGAGGATCGGTTTTGGTAAACGGTAGTCCTACTAACGAATTCCAGTTTTGTAGAGGTCTTAAACAAGGGGACCCTCTCTCGCCGTTTTTATTCATTTTGGTGATGGAGAGTTTACATGCTTCATTCCAAAGAGTGGTTGATGCGGGTCTCTTCTCAGGTATTAGACTTGATAACTCAACGTGTATTTCTCATCTATTTTATGCTGATGACGCCATATTCATGGGTCAATGGAAGAGCTCTAATATTGAAAATATCACCCGGGTATTAGATATTTTTCATAAAGCGTCAGGCTTACGTATCAATATGGCTAAGAGTAAACTCTTAGGGGTTTCGGTTGATCACAATAGAGTGGATCAGGCGGTAAGAAGGATTGGGTGCACGGTTCTGAAAATGCCATTTAATTATCTTGGGTCACAAGTTGGTAGTTTAATGTCCCGCACTATGTCTTGGAATGAAGTCTTGGAAAGAATGACAAATCGGCTATCTAGGTGGAAGCTCAAGACTATTTCTATAGGAGGGAGACTCACCCTTCTTAAATCGATTTTAGGTTCGACCCCTCTTTATCATATGTCGATGTTCAGGGTGCCAAAGCAAGTTCTGCAGCAAATGGAAAGAATTCGTGCGAGATTCTTCAATGGCACTGACATTAAATCAAAGAAAATAAGTTGGGTTAGCTGGAAAAGGACAATGGCATCTAGAGACACAGGAGGTATTGGGGTGGCTAGTTTGTTTGCTTTAAATAGGGCTCTCATGTTTAAATGGGTTTGGCGCTTTTTCGTCCAAAATAAGTCTTTGTGGGTCCGTGTGATTAAAGCGATACATGGTCAAGATGGCAAGATAGGTAAGAAAGTTTGTGTTAGTTATCCTTCAGCATGGCTGAACATAGTTAAAGAAATGGGGGTTATGCAAGCAAAAGGTATTGATATTTTAAACTATATGAAATTAAAGTGTGGGGATGGTACGAGTACATCTTTCTGGAAGGACATTTGGAGGGATGAGGTTGCATTCAAAGATTTATATCCAAGATTATATATGTTAGAAAACATGAAAGAAGTGACAGTTGCGCATAAACTTGCTCAGGAAGATCTCGAGTGGTCTTTTAGGCGGAAAGTGAGGAGTGGGTGTGAAATGCAGCAACTGAATTCTCTTAAGGCGAAGATTGAAGGCGTTATTCTTAATAATTCGAGTGATAGATGGACTTGGTCTCTTGAGGGGTCAGGCGAGTTCTCGGTTTCATCTCTTCGGAAAGAAATAGATTCGGTGTATCTTCCTCAAAGCGGAAAGAAAACCAGATGGATTAAACAAGTTCCTATCAAGGTTAATATCCTTGCCTGGAAAGTGTCTAATGACTATCTGCCTACTAGAGTCAACCTTTCAAAACGAGGTATGGAAATTGAATCGATCCTCTGCCCGATGTGTAATCTTTCGGCTGAATCTGCTTGTCATTTGTTTTTTCAATGTGAGACAAGTCGACAGATTTTTAATAAGATCTGTAGGTGGTGGGAGCTGGAGATTCAAGCTATAAATTCTTACGAGGAATGGGTGGTCTGGATGGTGAATATTCGTTTGAGGAGTAATAGCAAATCGTAACGCTTGAATGGATCGTGCTGCTATTGAAAATGGTTTTTGTATTGTTTTTTAGAAGTCACTTTTGTTTTCTGAGTGTCAGTTCTACAATGGAGGAAACCACAATTGCTCAGCTAAACCCGAGTTCACGCGACAAGGTCCTTACAGCTAAGGTATACAGAAAGTGGGTCGCCAAAAGTATTCCAAACTAACTTCGATAGGATTCTGTTACATGTTGCTAGACAAAGAAGTATGCAGCATTTCATTTACCATATAATAAAAATATATCAATTGCTGATCTCTGCATAATAGCAAATCATTGTGAACAGGGCAATGCTATACAAGCTAACATGAGCAACAGCGGCACCGACTACTTCAATCAAAAACACAAAGTCGGCTTGGCCTACAGAATTTCAAAGTTCAGCTGTAAACCCACCAGTCCTTGGCAGCAAACTATACACAACAGTACAAGCCTGAGGTTCAGGAAATTCACAAACTTTGACAGCATACCAGCAACAGCCTTCCCAAATTACTGCTTTAGCTTCGATTCCAACAACCAGATGGAGTCATGAGTCCTTCAAAAAGACGAGAAATCTAAGATGCGATAAATCCGAATTGTAACAGTGAACGGTTTACCACTACGCTTGATTTATGATAAACAAACAGCAGGCTTCAATAACGTCGTGTACACAGATAACATAGGGTTGCGTTTAGATCAGTCCAGTGATATTATACTTGAAAAGGGGATCCCAACAAAAGTCAGAACGTGCGTAGAAAGATAGACATTGAAAACCTTAAGTAAGTAACTGCCTATAAGGAGCACCCTTTACAAAAAATATGCAACAAAAGTCTCTTCCTTCCTCTGACTAGCTCATCGCCTTGATAGTGGGAACGTCGTTGAATTCACCCCGTGGGACGACATGGCAGAAAATTTTGATAGATAAGTGCTTGAGAAGCTGAACAACCAGCAATAATTACTGTGAGTTCATGTCGTGTATCAAAATACAGAGGCACTACATTAACACTAAAAACAACATGTTGATAAAAATAAAATGCCTAAAAACATGCTACTAATATTTTTTCACATCTTTACGTTTTTGAAATCACAAAATATAAAGAACGTTCAACGAAAATAAAACTTAAAAACAAGTTAATTAGTCTAAATGTATAAATAAATAAATGCCTTAATACATTTTATGATCAAAGGAAAATTTTTTATTCAACCTCACAACTTTTATAAAATGTTGGTAAACATGAACAAAACATTTTTCTTACAATTAAAAAGAAACTATTTTATTCAAAAATAAAACATTTTGAAATTTAAATTTCGGACCTAAAACGGCTAGAAAAGTCTAGAAAATTCCCCTACACAAAAGACAAACTAGGGAAGCCCTAGTCTTGGGCGGCCCCCTTAAATACACGGCCGGCCCCCTTAAAATTAAGGGACCGCCCACCTATTTAAGGGGACCGCCCCAAGGTAGACGCTCCCAGTATCAGTTTGCCAATAAATACTAGGACTTTTCCCCTCATTTTCTCACATTTTGCACTCATTTCTTTCCTGTTCTAAAACAGACCCACACCATCTCATCAAAATCTTTGATCATTTAATCATAAAGCTTTGTTTCCAAGTGATCCAAGCTCAAGATTCCCCCCTCCCCCCAAAATGCAAGAGAAGAATACTTCACATCCTCAAGTGAAGAAGTATTACACCTGCAAGTGTGATATTGTCAATCTTTTTGCAAGAACATATCACATATTTTAAATCAATGTATAATTTGAAATTTTGTGTGTAAGTAGCTAAGATCATGGGGATCTTTGTAAGTATAGTAATTAGTGGTGATCTTACCAAGTAGGGTTAGATAGTTGTGATATAAGTAGAGTGGTGAAGTTAAGTTTGTAATAAGTCGTGAAGTTTGAAGAAGGTTGTGAAGTTTGTGAACAATGTCGTGAAGTTTTTTGTGGATAAGATGGTTCTACTAAGATAGAACTCGATCATTTACTTTGTGACGTAAAATCGGTTGTAAGCAACGTTGAGTACGTTTTTCCCTCATCCGCCATAAGGAAGTTTGTTGACATAGTGAAGAAAACTCTCGAGTTTGGTGCTTGGGAGTGGAGTATGGGGGCGAAGATGTGCATCGTTGACGAAACCACTAAAAATCCTTAGCGTTGAGTGTTGATTGTTCTTACGCTTATCTCTTGTCTTACATTACTTCTCATAGTCATTTTTAATGATTGTTTAGAAAAGTATATTGTTCATATTGTGCAAAGTGTTGAATTTCACATAAAAGTCCGAATCTAAAATTTTACAAACAAAATTAAAAAACTTTTAAGTAAAAAGCGGTAGAACTATTCAACCCCCCCTTCTAGTTTTTCTCTACAATTGGTTATCATAGTCACATCTAAACAAGATTTTTAAAATAAATTGTATTTTAAAACTTGAATCGATCTATGGAATCGGAAAAATATTTAGAATGACAATCTATGCAAAGACCACCACTATTTGAAAGTGATGGATTTATTTATTGAAAAAATATATTCGAAACCTATATGAAGTCAAAAGATCTAGATCTTTGGCATGTTATTGCCGATGGTGATTTTCCTTCTATCCAAAATAATCCCGAAACTAAAAAGGATGATATTGTACCTTTTCATAAACAAAACGATTATCTTAAAAAGAAACTTGCTAAAAATAATGAAGCCAAAATGGTAATTTATAATGCTCTACCACGAAAAGAATATGAAAGAATTTTTATGTGTCAAACCGCAAAAGAAATTTGGGATACTTTGTTAATTACTCATCAAGGTAATAATCAAGTCAAAGCTAACAAAATAGATCTTCTTGTTCAACAATATGAACAATTCATGATTCCGGAAGAGGAATCAATAGATAATGCCTTTGCTAAATTTAACACTATTATTACTAGTCTAAAAGCACTTGATGAAAGTTTTTCGAGCAAGAATTGTGTTAGGAAATTTCTTAGGGCATTGCATCCTAAATGGCGCGCAAAAGTCACGGCGATTGAAGAATCAAAGAATCTAACAACTCTATCACTTGACGAACTTATTGGAAATTTGAAGATTTATGAAGAAATAATTAAGAAAGATTCCGAAACCGTCAAAAGCAAAAGAGAAGGAAACAAAGTAGATCTATTGCCTTGAAATATAAAAAGGAATCTAGTGATGACGATAGCTCAACCTCCGATAGTGAAGATGAAGAATACGCCATGGCCGTAAGAGACTTCAAGAAATTCTTCAAAAGACGAGGACGATTCGTAAGACAACCATATGAAGAGAGAAAATCATTCCAAAGAAATAAAGACGACAAAAATGGCAAAGGCGAAAGAAAATGCTTTAAGTGTGGTGATCCAAATCATCTCGTCGGAGAATGTCCAAAACTATCAAGATATCAAAACCAAAAAGCGTTTGTTGGAGGATCTTGGAGTGATAGCGACGAAGATGAAGATGAAAAAACAAATGACGAAAAGTGCTTATGGCTAAAGCTTCAAGTGGAGGTACTTTCCGAAATTGAAAACTTAGTGATGACCAATCCATCACTAGACGAAAATGACTTAGATAGTATAATTGTATACTAATGCAAATTAGGGACTAAAAGTCATGGCTAAAAATAAAACTTTAAAACAAGCTAAAGTAGAATTAGAAAATGAAGCATTAGAATTAAGAGATAAATTATCTAGGTTAGAAAAATGTAAGGAAGTAATTGAAGAATGTAAATTATGTCAAGACCTCAAGCTTGAAAATGAGAAGCTTAGAAAAAAAATATCTAGGTTAAATCAATTTAATGATAGTAGTAACTCACTTAAGAAAATAATAAGTTCTCAAAAAAACCTTCCAGAGATAAATCCGGGTTAGGTTTTTTAATTGGTTACCCAAAAGTACCACAGCTGAAACCAAACAGTAAAGTTTGTAAAAGCCAAGAATTTGAGTCGAAAGAAAAATTATAGAATCAAACCCAAAATTTATACTTATAAATAATACTAAAATTCCTATTGCAAGTGATGATGTGGTAAAACGTTTTTACAAACCCTCCTTAAAACCCGAAGTCGGATTTACTAAACCCACAATGAGGTCTAAAACACCTCCTCCGAGAAGAAATGAAAACTCTCATCCTCTTTTCAAAACACCTCAACTAGTAGAGACCAAGGTCAGAGACCAAAATACTCTAATACTAATCCACCAACAATTGTGGAATCATCCACATCCAACCAAGCTATTACTCAATGTGGAAGATGCTCACCGTGCATGTGTTCGAATCAAATGCAAAACATATGCGGAAACATAACTTCGGATACATGAAACGTTTGGGGACCCAAATGGCTAAGGCTATCATAACCCTTTGAAGTAAGTGTTGCACTCTACAAACATTCTTTGTCTCCGGATTAAGGAATTCATGATAAGGTTCCCATGAACCCTTATCATTTACATTATGAAGACATTAATGAAGATAAATCTAAAGACTAAGGTACATTCTCACTTTTCAATCGTAAGAATATAGATTATAAGTAAATGTCTATGTGACTGTGATGTTGTAGTGTAATTAGTTCTTAGAAAATAATGTAGTCTCTAGAAATACCATTTGTTGGTTTTCTAGCTTTGAAGAGATTAGTTCACTATGAACTATTCTTTCGTGTAGATTATTGTTATACGTCTACAAAATGGAAATCTTCTGTGACCACATAGCAAACTCACGTAAACGAAGAAGAGCAAGCTAATGGTTAACAATTAACATAGAAGTAGAATTAGTCACATGAAGATCATAGACACACTATGGATGAAACAAACTCCCTTCGACCTTGACGATCGCCTCGGATCCATGTCAACCATCATCTACGTCTATCAGAATCAACTTGTTGAAATTTTTAACTACGTCTTATTATTTCATTATCTTCGCTATCCATTCTCGTCTCATCTCAAATCGCATATACTAATTGTCTTTTTGAAGAAATTCATCCCTCCTTCTTGCAAGAAATTTCATCTCTAAATCACCTCTCGAATTGACGTCTTGATTAGCTTGTCCGAAATAGTCAAAGAAACTTTCTAATTAAACAAAGGGTTAATTAAAAATTGTCAATAATCATTCTCACAAAAACTGGCCAAAAATCGAAGAATTTTTTTTTCTCAGATGTCGGCCCCCTTAAAATTAAGAGGATCGGCCGTATAAAATGGGCGACCCCCTTAATTAATTAAGGGGACCGCCTATCTGGAAAAACAAACCCCCCCCTTTCTGTCGAAATTATATACCCAAACTTCTTTTTTTCTTCTTCTTTTTCTCCTACCCACTATGAACGAAAACCATAGCCAAAAACCTTCAACAACCAATCTTCAAATCGCCTAATTAACCAAAATTCACAAGGGGCTTTCGCTAAGAAGAAAATAAACAACATCTATTATAAGCTTTCCATCATTTTGTTCATTTAATTTCATCCAATTTTACTCCTAATCAAAATTAGGTGTTCTTTATTATTTTCATACTTTTAAGATTAGAACTAGGAACTCTATAACTACAATGATTCCCGTAGTCATAAGAATTCAATACTTTCATTAGAATTGAGTCACAAATTTTTTTTGTTCAAAAATTTTTAAAACTTACATACATATTTTTCATTTTTTAAAAAAAAAAATCTTGAAACAAAGTTTATACATTGTTGATTCATGCCAAAAACACGTTAAAGCAATTCTACATTGCCCATCAAAATGCACATTCCTAAATATATACTTTTCGAATCAATGGATAATATGTTATAAAAATAAAGGAGTGTTTGGTTCGTTTCTTAGGAACAATTGTTAGAGTCAAAATGACCATCACTATAGTTTTGTCACGTATATAAACACTTAACAAACTTGTATAAGTCATCAAGATATATAATTCATATATATCTTGATATATCTTATAAATGGCATAAAATAAAGAGGCATTTGGTTTAATGCTTTAAAGCATGATTTCTAGTCAAAACAAACACTATTAAACTCTTGTCAAGTCATGAATAACAAACTTATACGTGTCAAACAAAATATACACTTAATACATAATTTTCGACATGCTTAGACAAATTTTATATTGATAAGGGAGTGTTTAGGTTATTGTCTTGATGTTGAAATATATAACTAATATATATTCTTCGACATCCTAGATTAAGTCAAAAAAAATTAAGGAACATATGAATCACTTCTTAGATTTTTACTTTTAAAGTCAAAGTAATCCTTATCCTACATTTGTCAATTTTCAAAACTTTATTTTCCTTATTATATTTTTTTGTAACATTTTATGTTGTTGATTACTTGTTTAGGTGACAAAATGCCGAAAGCTACTACAACCGATATATCCCTCACTAAATCCTACATACCAAAAGTATCCAAAATTCCTGGCATCTCACCTACCATTGCCCAATTCTACAACCCTATTGAAAACCGCAACATTCACGAAGGTCGTGTTGTTGATCAAGCTTACTATAAATCCAACAACATCGAGCGTCTCTTTACTAACATTCGTCTTTGAGAGTTAAAAATTGTAACTTTTTATTGTCTATCTGTTGTAATCGTCTATCTCCTATATGTCTATCTATGTCAACAGTTATCCTTTTATATACTAAGGATAACCCTAAAAGTCTTACATGACTTTCTGACAAATATCTCATAAATATCTTTTAAATATCTTCTCAACGGTACTAACTATCTTTTATACTAACGGTACTAACTAACTAACAGTTACTTATACTTTGTACACTTTGTACTGTCGGTACTAAGTATAACTGTCGGTACTAACTATTGTACTGTCGGTACTAAGTTAAGAAAACATTAATCCTAACAATCCTCCCTTAAACATGAATGTTAAACTATTTTAACTTCATGTTTCTTCAATCCTTTAAGCTTCACAGAGGATGTATCCAAACATTCTTTATCTTTTCTTAATCTTGTACTCTCTATCCTTCTTCAGCAGCAACCTTGCCTTTTCAGCTATTTCAGCAACATCTTTTCAGCTACTCAGCAACATCCTTATCCTGCAAACCAACTAAGTTGGCTTTATAGTTTTTGGCAAACTACCAGCCATTAACGGATTTGATGTTCCTTTACCAGTAGCCGTTTGCTCTGGGATAGATAACTCTTCATCTAAGAATATGGTGAGTTAATTACCATACAGTTTTTGGTAAACTGTCAACCATCAACGGATTTGATTAGTCTTTACCAAATACCGTTTGAGTTTGGACTAGCCAATGCTTCATTGTAATAACATGGTGCATTGATAAACCATATAGTTTTTAGCAAACTATCAGCTATCAACAGATTTGATTAGTCTTTACCAAGAACTGTTTGATCTCGGACTAGCCAACTCTTCACCAAGAAGCAAGGTGAGTTGATTACCCTACAATTTTTGGTAAATTGTAAACCATCAACGGATTTGAGAAGTCTTTACCCCAAGCCGTTTGCTTGTGGACTAGCCAATTCTTTTGCCTGTTAAGCATGGTGAATTGATAACCATTTGTTGTGTGGTGGTTAGCCAACACTCAATCCCTTCTCACTTCCATCAGTCTTGTTCTTTAGATTCTAAATCAGCAAGTACTTTCTTGATAAATCGTATCAATTCCAATGCCATTGTACTTTCTTCTTCAGACTCCAATTTAAGATTTAGCATTTGCACCAGTATTTCCTTCTTTAACGGATACTTCTTCTCTGTTAGCATATGAATGACTACTCCTTCATTAGTCATCAAAGTGTGTACTCCTGAGGAACTGTGCAACTTCCAACTGATTACCTTCCATTCATGTTGTGAGCTCCAATATTCATCTTTTTCATCTGGATTGAACAAAACCATTAAATCTCCCCAAAGAACTCTTTCAAAACCTTCAGGCATCTCATCTTGGTATTTATTCATTACCAGTTGATAAACAGCATTTAGATCTTCTCTATCAAATATGGACAATACTGATGTTAAAACACTAAAGTGTCTTTGCTGTCCATTACTTCTTGTTACCACATTCAAAATAATCTCTTCATTGGTTTTAGCTTCATCAAGTTGTGGTTTTGTTCCAAGACACTCTATCTTCCAGTCAATGATAGGATATTTTCTGTCAAGGATCTCATAATCTGCTTCCTTGTCCTCATCTGTTGCTATTTTCAAGCACAATCTCAGCTCTTCATTTTCTTTGTCAGTATCATCCTCAGAAGTGTGTTTAATATATCTCCTTTTTCTTGACTTCATCTTCTTTCTAGTACCCAGTTTTCTTTTTCTGGTACTATCTTCATCCTTAACTTCTTCTTTGGTTTCTTCCTTGATCACTTCTCTTTTAGATAACTCAACTCTTTTCTCATTCATTCTCTTGATAAACTTTTCATCTTTAGCAGACCCAGTGGAGATGAAATGTTCATTAAGCCTCTTAATCTTTTCATACAAAGCTTGTATGTCTTCAAACTTCCTGCTCTTCAAATTAGCATGTTTGAAGTTTCCCACATGCTTTAAGTAGGTTATCATTTGATTTCTGAGTTGATTCTTGGTTGGAGGTTTATTCCTTATAGCTTGTGATCTTTGTTGAGCAAGGAACTTTCTTTGAGCAGCAATTGTATCATGAAGGAACTTTGCTCTTTCTTCTATAGTGAACTGCTCTCTTTCTTGCTCTTGAAGCTTCTCAGCTAGAATTCTGTCTGCCTCAATTCTTGCTTTTATATCATCAAAGTCTTTAATGAGAGCTTCATTTGCAGCTTGTTCTTCAACTACTCTTTTTCTCTCCTCTTCAGCTTCCCAATCTTCTTGAACTTTCCTAGCCAACTCTTCATCACTCTCAAGCTGCTTGAACTTCTTCACAGCCTGAGGAATGTCATCATCTTCACTTTCAGTTTCATCCTCTTCTTCAATCTTTTTCTTCCCTTTGTCTTTAGGATCAATTTTTGGAAGAGGCTTTAAAGTGAGTGTTGATCTTGTAGAAGTAGGCCTAGGTCTATCAGTATCTTCAACATCCTTCAGTTCTACACCTTTCTCTTTTTCTTTGGAAGCAGCTTTGGCTTTACTCATGTTGATGAGAAGTGTAGCAATTGTTTCATCATCACCAAATATCATAGATGTGGGTGTTTGAGTGGATGTTTGAGAAGCTTGAGTAGCAATTTCTTCCTTAGTTTGCTCTTCAGTACTTTCTTTTGACTCAGTGATACTTTCAACTTTCTCTTCATACTTTTCTTTGTCTTAATAGTACCTCAAAGACTCTTCAGTAGCATCAACTTGATCATCATTAATTTCCTTTGTTTATCAGTACTAACTTTAGATCATCAGTACTAATTATGGATCTGACCGGTATAAACCTTTTTCAAATTCGGTACTAACTCTTCAAAGTCGTGATACTAACTCCTTGCCATAGCAATATAAAAAAATTTTAATTTAAATAAAGTAGAGAAAAAAAATTGGGTCTCTGTTTTTTTTATAGTTGTGTTAAGTGTTTTTAAAAAATTAAACTAACTTCATCTTTTAGTACTAAGTCCAACTCCATCATTTCTTTGTCTTCATCCATCATTTCTTTTATGCCTCCCTTTACTTTGAGCATTTTACTTTTGCTTTACCATCTCCTTTTGCTATTCTTCACTCCCTAGTTTGATACAGACTCTTTCTCTGACACAACTTGTATTTAAATTATGTTCCATTAACACATCTAAGTGGTTTTTAATCTATATGATTCAATTGTCTTCTCATTTGTCTTATAAAGTCCTTAGGATTTCATTAGTTTCATCGCTCTAGTTACATCTTAAGAAAAATGTCCACTAAATCTGCTAAAAATCATCATGATTACCAAACAAACTCCTTAAGGTTTATGCGCTAACTCGATGTAGCAAACAGAGTCCATATGAAGTAGTTTGTATAAGTTTGACTAATGGAAACAAACTAACTAGCCTTACAAGAAGCTTTGTGTTGCTTTTCCCTTTCTGACAAGGCAACACAAGTGTGGTCATTTTGAAAAAGCTTTGTAGGTATACCGTCTACAAGTTCCCATCACTAGTCTATTGGAGGTTCTTAAAATTGACATGACACCCAACCTCCTATGCCAAAAGGTTACGATTCATCAGTTAGTAGCCTTTGCAATCAAACACGCCAAATCCTCCTAAAGGAACTATGTTCTCTAATTGAAACTGGTAGACCTATTGTATTGTCTGGGGACTTTAAGTAATATTTTGATTTTCAATCAGGTAACTAATAAGTCAAAGACAAAATATGACATCCGTGTCAGTAACAGAACCTTGTCTTCTTTTGTCACAACCATTATAGTGACACAGAAGAAGAGATTGAAATGCGGAAGTTCTTTTTACAAAGCTATACATCTCAAAATCTAACTTACCATTTGTGATATTTTACTATTACCAAGAAATTATCCTCTACTTCCTCCATAAATCAACATTGCTCCAATAAATGTCTTGATAGGTCAGGCAAGGTAAGCCTTGTTCCCTGTCATGTGCTGGAACATCCATTATCAATTATTCCTTTATTCTTTAAAGTTCTGTGTGTGATTAACCTACACATACAAAAAAAGAGATTAAGACTCTCTAGAAGGACCCAGCCTGTTGGGCTTGAGTCTGCCTAGTGGATCTTTTAAAAATGAATGATTTTCTAAGGGCTAGACTTCCACTATTGTATTTGAGGAGAATATTTTTATGTATCCTGTGTTCCCATTTACAACAGCTGAGACTTAAACAGCAGTGTTCCATTTTATCCCCAAAGTACTAACTATCTTTACTTTAACAGCATAAACCTTTTGTTTTGAAAATTTTGTTCTTAGTACTGTTGATTACTTGTTGAAAATGGCCTTGAGGATGTGTGAATGAGTTTTGTATTAAAAACATTTTTCTGGTGAACTGTCATTCATCACGGGCTTAACAGTATTAACTTTCAGAACAGTACTAGTTAGTACTGTCTGTTTGTTAACCCTTTGTCTAGAAGTACTAACATTGTTAGTACTGCTAGCCTTAGCAGTATTAACTGGATTAGTTCCAGTTCTTGTTTGTACTAGCCAAAGGTACAAACAAATTTTGTTTAATACTCTTTGATCATTGTCCCATTTGGTTTCTTCAAAATCTTTTTAGTCTTTTCCTTGAAACCAATTATCCCTTATACAAATTGTTTTTGTTTATGTAGCTCAACTTGTTTAGCCAATGTCGACATGATAGTCACAATCTCTTATTAAATGACTAAAACTACCAACAGACAAAACCTTTCTCTTTCAGTAATCCATGCGCCAATTGTTTGTCTTGTAACCTTAGAGTTTTTGACTGTAGTGGTTGGAATTATTCCCTTAACATTTTCACTAGGAGTTTTTTATACATGCTTAATAGCAAAACTAGTGTGTCACAGATCTCTTTACATACAACATTCTCATCATCACTATCTGATTCATAACTCCGCAATACTAGTAGCATCAGACCATACCTAGGTGTACACTTCTAATATTTCTTGTATTTATCGACAACTGGTTCACACACTATTCAGGAAGTTTCTACTGTAGCAAATGGAAAGAGTGAAGATATCAATTTCAGTTGGTTGGAATTCAGAATTCACTTGGTTTGAGTCTCTTTTCTGGACAAATGTAATATATGTGATCATCTATCACAATGTCAGGTCCAGAGGGCATATAATTTCCTGTCGATGGGTGGGGGTACTGCTTGCATTTCACAGGATTTATAAAGCCTTTTATACAATGGTAGATTTTCAAAATCACTGTCTTTCCATTAAAGACACTTTGTTGAAATTCAATTTCAAACTCAAATTTCCTACAATATACTGTAATCAACCATACCCATCCCAAATTTATCAGAGGCAGTCATGTGATAATTTATGATTTACCAAGATTTGTTTGAAGATGATATCCATTTATTACTATACCTCTAATCACTTTTTCTTTAGCTTAGCCAACAAAGATCTTATGGTATGTTAGAACAACTGTTTTATATACATCTAAATCTATTTTCATAGAATTGATTTTTGTTCAATACCAAAGTTTGACCTTGTTGATGGGCACCTAATTGTGGCTTCAACCTTTTTAAAGACCATGAGTATAAGCCTTTAACTCTATACTAGCAAACACTAAGATGCTCTCAATCTTAAGCAATCATATAGTTTTTTAAGATTCATTACTCTTTCCACTCACTTGAACATTGAACTAGACTGTATTTCAGATCCTGAGTGTTGTTAGCCATTAAAGCATATCTTCATCATCTTTTGATGAGTTGTCCAATCAATTCCGGGAGAGGGGGGAGGGGGGGGAGGGGCGCGGAGGACGAGGGAGGGACGGATAGGGCCAATGTGGCGGTGGGGGTTTGAACTCTTCTTTCGTTTCCAGTTCTGATACCCATCTCTTTTTCCAGTATTACTACGCATCACCTCTCCTTTGCTTTTACTTCCTTTTGATCTACACTGACGTCTAATTTGCAAATGCCACGTGTTTTTGGTGGCAGTTGATACATACCCCTTTTGTGTTTCGTAAACAAAGCCAAACAGGTTCTTTTGCATCAAATTGATAGCAATTCATCCAGTCTACTTGTAGAACTTTTGATCTCATGAGAGATCATTGCTATTTGCCATTATACAAGTCCCATTTTCTTCAAGGTCAAACTCATCAACTGGTCTAAATCCACATGATCCAATTGAGACAACTTGAATGATCTTGCAAGCAAGGAATATGATGATGTTGATGTTGATGTTTGTTTCATGCTTTAGTGTTGGATGAACTTGAAGTATTGGGAACAACCATGAAGCGGTACTAACCATCCTTTTAGTAACTAGCTGGTGGTTTTCAGAAACAATGCTACATTTGGCAAGTAGGAAGATATGCAGTAGAGCCTTTTACATCATTTTCAAAGTACATCTTAGATAGTTGTACCAGGTCCATCAAAACATAGATTGTCTATTTCCTAGTATGTATCCTCATGATTAAGGAACTCGTAACCAAGCAGTAGGAATTATCTAGAAAATTTTGATTTAGCATCTTCAGTAGATACAGCTTCTCCATGAAATCTCTAGTGACAGAGAAGACTTTTGAAATCTCACATAACCTTTGTGAATCCCATCTGAGTGGATACAGTGAATCCTTCAAACTAGTTGCTTCAAGATTGTACTTCTGCAAGTCTTTTTGGATTCATCATTTCCACCAAATCTAAGATTTCATTGCATACCATATTTCTTAGCATCAGTCATCTATGGATATTTTGCTAGAGTGATCTTCTGAATGGGCCATTAGCAAGGTGTCCAGCTTTTCTTTCTCTTCTCTGGCCACTATCTTTTCTAGCTGTTTAGGAGGCAAATCTAAGTTGTCCTTGAGTAATCCGTATGAGACTGACACAGGGACCCTTATCCATTTAGAATAACTCACCAAGATTGGATAATCTGTATGAGCCAAATAGTGTTCCATCTTCCTGAGCCCATATATCGAAAATCATATTCTCCCTTCTAAGAGTAGCGCATTAATAGAAGGTTTAATTGTGTATGAAGGATGAATACTGTATGAGGACTTTGTTGTTGTGTTGGAGTGCCTGTTGATTTGTTGTGGAGGTGTTGGTGGTGGATTCACAGCATGTGTTTCCAGACGATGTATAGATTCGTTGGTTGAAGCATGCAAACAAGGTTTTGACTATTCTTCTTATTCAAAGTTTCTCATAAAGCTCTGATACCAAAGTTTCTCATAAAGTTTCTCATAA
The DNA here is from genome assembly GCA_026074375.1 of Tanacetum coccineum. Lineage (NCBI taxonomy): Eukaryota > Viridiplantae > Streptophyta > Magnoliopsida > Asterales > Asteraceae > Tanacetum > Tanacetum coccineum. The sequence goes on along the minus strand of BQNB010051802.1, from coordinate 9,355 downwards.
ATACAACTGACTATATAGAAACAATGACTTGAATACAATGTTAATGCGGAATCTTAACACAAGTACTAAGAAGAATAATGATCAACTGAATAACAACTTTGTTAAAGTGTTCTTGAGAATTTCAGATTGCTAACTATGATATATATGATTTGTAATTGTCTCTTTCATATATATCTAACTATATCTACAGTTATCCTTTTATAAGATTCAAGGATAACCCTAAAAGATCACACATGACTTTCTGACACAAATATCTCATAAAATTTTTAAATATCTTTTTCACGTACAAACAATCATTCTACTAACGGTACTAACTATCTAACAGTACTAACTACTTTGTACTGTCGGTACTAAGTATAACTGTCGGTACTAACTATTGTACTGTCGGTACTAAGTTAAGAAAACATTTAATCCTAACAAAATGCGATCATACCTGTGCCTTGCTGTGTCCCGCGCAACCCCGTTTTGACCAAAATTTTAAATTTTTTATTGTTTTATTTAAAAAAAATAAATAATAAAATAAGTGATGATGAAAATATAAATGTATAGTAATAAGTAGGCCAGTAGAATTAGGTAGCTTTTGATTTGATCGAGTTTAAAACTCTAGCTTTCCCCGGTTGAAATATATTAAATTAATAGTCCTCGGAGCTTTTTCGAGACATTAGCGTTTAGCTTTAACTTTTAAAATTTGCAAAGAACAGAAAATATATGTGTAAAGTAGAAGTTGGATGCTAAACAAGGATTATTTGTAAACTTAAGAGCTCGTGTAAGTAATTTGTCGCTTTTTCCTCCCGAAGCTTCTAATTTTGACTAATAATAACGTGCTATCTATGAAAATTAGACTTAAATCAACTATTTGTTGAATAAAGAATAATGATTATGTAGTGATATCAAATAATTTATTCATAGTTTCAAATTTAAAGGTTAAAATTTTCTAAAAATGTATTTGTCTCTTCGATTATTTTGCAAATAAATAAATAAACAAATAAACAAAGTAGAATAAATATCTTCGACCGATTACTTCATCGTGGCGAGGCGTGTCACGATGTGAAGTCGTCAATAAGTCGGCCGGTGGTCATAATAATTAGACAAATAACCTCTTGTCGACTCGCTATCGATGTGGCATCGAGATAATAGGCACTGGTGATATATTGAAGATTATAGCAAAAAAAAAAATTGAATTCAAAAAAAAATAATATATAAAAAAAATTAAAATAAATATATAATGATAAAAATCCAAATCGAAATATGTTGCTACATCGTGTCGGAGGCGTGGCTGGATGTTGTATCCTTCTAAAAGACCGAGGTTTTAAAAAGTTAGTGTTGCTTAAATATTTGGAAAATTAATTTATTAACTTTAAAGTAGGCTGTTTGAACTAAGACTATTTTCTCATGATTACATTTAATAAATATGAGTAAACGGAAAACCTAACGAGTTTGTGCTTTTTTTATTATGAAACCAAAGGCTCCGTGATCCCGATACAAGTCTCGTGAGGTGTCAAAAGCCCGTCACATAGCCGATGAAGTTGGATGTGCTCGAGACGCGAAAATCGCTACATTGGATGATCTCGCCTTCAAAATCAATCTTCTCGGGTGGAACGGAAACATATGATTTTGCATAAACGTTGATCCATGTTTACAATTTCGAAATAGCACTTCACCTATTCTAAATTAAATAATTGTTCCGGGAGTGAAAAGTTTACAAGTTACAATAATAGAGTAGAATTAGCATCCCAACTTACTTTTAGCAGTGATTTATCGTTTAAGCTCTAGTTCACAGGGATTGACGAAATGTCAAGGATAATGAACTCTTATTACGTAAGCCTTTTAAAATGAAATTCAATAGAAAAGATTATCCTTAGTTATAGTATATTATAATAATTAGGTAAAAACAGGGGGTGGCTTGCGAATTGAATGATTTTTGAACCTTTTGATGGACCTTTTCTGTTCTTGAGTTTTGTATTGTGAGCGGGGTCAAAAGTTTAAAAGGGGATAAAGTTATTTATTTCGGGAGCATTCTGTTTAATTACAATTGCGTGAGGGACCAGCAATGGTTTATTGTGGGGGGATTTGATATATGCTAAAATTACATATTTTTACCCCTTAACACACTATAAAAGACTAAAAACACTAAAAAATATAGATAAATATGTTGCAAATAATGTTTTGTATTGTGTTTTTAGTCTTTACAGGTAAAAAGGATTCGAAAACGAACAAAAACGTAATTTTCGCGTGACCATCGCGACGTTTTCACATTTATCGAGGTCCAAACGAAGTCGTGAAAATTCCTCGATCACACCATTGGAAAGAGCACGAAAAAACGAGTCCAACGGTACCGGCCTTTCATATTTTACCCTTTTTATTTTGAACCTTTTTCGTCCCTGTTTGAACCTTTAGTTATAAATGACCAGACCAAGCCAAAAATAAGGTTATATATTATACTTTGCATATAGATTATTGAAGCTATGCTTGGCACAGCGGTAAGCTGTGTTTGCATAGCCTCATATCTAAAAGGTCCCGAGTTCGATTCTTTGGAGGGATTTATTTCCCTCATGACCCGACCCGACCCACGACCCGGCCTGACCCGACCCAGACCCGACCCACGACCCGACCAGACCCGGCCCAATACCCGACTCGACCCGGCCCATGACCCGACCAGACCCGGCCCAATACCCGACTCGACCCGGCCCAATACCTGACCCGGCCCACCAGTTGACTTACCGTCAACCACCGTTGACCGTTGGTTGACCGGTGGTCCGGCGGTGGTCAACGGTGGTCCGCCGCCGTTGACCGTCGTTGACCGCCGCCGTTGACCGGTGGTCCGGCGGTGTTGACCATTGTTGACCGTCGCCGTTGACCGGTGTCCTTGGGTGTATGACCGTTGTTGACCCTAGGCTGTTATGACCACGGTGAGGGTGAACAGTGAAAATGCCACGTGGCACCACTCAGGTGGTGACACGTGGCGCTTCTAATGATTGTGTGTCAGATTGTACACGTGGCAGGTACGAGGTACTGTACACATCAGTACCAGGTACTGTACACGTCAGTACGAGGTACTGTTCAGGTGGCGGCTGGACCAATCAGATGGTGACACGTGGCACTGGCGTGTGTCAGTCCGAGGTACTATAGCAGTCAGTACGAGGTAGGCGTGTGCCAATCATAGGAATATGAGGCGGTTGGTGGAGGATATTCGAGTGTTGTAAATACCCAAAGCCTGCAATATGAAGATGGATGGAGGCTTGAAATGAACGAAATTGCCCTCACCCACTTTGGGCTAAAATACAAAAAAAAAAAAGACGCACTAACCCCATTTTGGAAGGGGGAATTTAGAGAGAGAAATTTTTAGAGAGTGAAATTATTTTTTGTGTGTTTTTTTTGTGTAGGTTATTTTAGGAGTAGTATAATTTTGTTTTAGTCTTATTGTATAACTTTTAAGCTTATATTTGCTTATTGTATCAACCACCTTGAGCTTATTAAGGAAGATGCTTTTTAATAAAAAGGTTTTGTTTGTTAATGTTTTCTTATTATTTAATTATGCTTATTTCTTATGCTTACTTTTCTACTCATTTTCTTTTGCTATCTCCAAATAATCTCATGCTTACTAGATGTATTTTTTGATCCAATCTCTTAAAGCTTATAATTCTAATAAGCTTACGAATAATAGCTTATTAGACAGCTATTATATTATGTTTTTTGATTTAGAGCTTTTCGAGGTGAGCTTATTTAGCTTATTTTCGAGTGAATATTTTTCTAGTCTATTGTTTTTTATGACTTATTGTTTTTAGATCTAATCCTTAAATATACCCGTCTCTTGTTCACTTGATTGAACACCTTGGTTTCGGGTGGATTAGATCTAAAAATAATAGATCTTATATTTCTAGCTTATTTTAGCATAAATTTAGTTTTTAATTCTAGCTTATTTTTCTTAGATCTAAATCCTTAAATATACCCGATCCGAGTTCACTTGATTGAACACCTTAGTTTCGGGTGGATTTAGATCTAAAGTTTTCATCTTTTTATTAGCTTATTTTGTTCTAACTTTTCATGTCTTATTTCTTATTCCATCCTTCTACATCTAAGGCCGGAGCTTAAGGGTCTTATAAGGTTGATAAATAAATAAGGTTTTGATCTTTATAGTTTTTATGAAAATAATTAGTGGATAAAGTTGACACCTTTATTAGCTAATTAGTAAAGTAAAAGCTTTAAAGTGATAAACTTATTTGTTTATTAAGTTTGTAAGATCGGGTGGTTTTATATCATTGCGGTTCTTCATTCGGTTACCCTTTTTTCCTTTTTAATAGTAGTAGTTTAGAATTTTTAGCTTAAAATGTTTATGTTTGATCTTATGATTGTTGCTAGTTTATTCATTTATTTTATTTTAAAAAGCCTTTTACTTTACTTGTCATTTAATTTCTTAAAATTTGTTTTCGAAGGATTTTAATTCGTTAAACCTTAAACCCGCACTTAATGAACATTTCACGTCACTTAGCAAGCATTTTTGCCATTTATAACTTTTAGATCAATTTTAGTATAATCTTGTAGTTTTTAATCTTAAGATTAATATTAGTTTAAAAATAGTTTAAATCCAAAAATTTAGTTTCCCTTTTATATGCTTTCCCTTTTAGTAGATTTAGAAAACCAAACCCAAAAAAACTTAAGTGATAATCAAGCTCGATTCCCAACATTCCTTTGAATTTCCATTCACTTTTCGCCGAGGAAACGACCCGGGAGATTTTTGATAATTGCTTTGGTTAAAAGCGATTCTCTAGAACCCGACGGAAAATACTAACTATACTATTATTGATTATCCTCCTTATTATTACGTATTTATATATTATATATATTATATGTGTTGATTCAGACGGATCAATGTACAATTATATTCCTTCCACTATCTCTCATTATCCATTCATTATCAAAAAAATAAAACACACACTTAAGTGTGTCTGCTTGTGTTCGTCCGCCCTCACCAACAATAATCCACCATAAAATTTCCAACTTTGATCGAGAACGTGATATTCCGGGTTGATGCGAGTATTTGGGTATTCATTTAAACAACGTTTGGGTTGTCCAGTTCATGTTGAAAAATACAAATTTGAAGATTTTCTTGTAAGTATTCAAATTTAAATTTCGTTTGTCCTTTTGGGTTTATTTTGATGCATAGATGTTAGTTGTACAAGTTGATCGTTGTGAAAATCGATTTTTATAAAAAAGGTGTGTTTGGTTCGTGTATGATAAAAAGGAAAAAGAGGGTTGTTGTAGTTTTGAGGTTATGGTCGTGATGGTGGAATAATATATGTTGCTAGATAGCTTATTTTTGATAATATCTTGTATAGCTTATTGCGGGCTTATTTCAAAGCATTTATTGGCTTATTTTGAGCTTATGGCTCATGGCTTGAAGTAAAATCATAAGGGATGTGATTTTGATTATTTACTTTGATTTACGTATATTCGTGGACTATTTTTGAGGCTTATGGTAGTAACCAAATGCGATATGTAGCTTACTAGCTTATTTTTAAGATTAATATACGTATTTTTGAGCATATGGGCTCACTGCCCAATAGGTCTATTTAAGCCGTGGCTTAATGGGAGGGCTTATTGTGATCCGGATTATTTTCTACTTATAAGTATATACTTATATATGTAAATGAACCTTGATTTTGGACTTGGATCGTATTTTGGACTTATAAATATCTTAATGGACCCTTATTGGGCCTTAAAGCCCAATAAGCGATATTTAGTCGTTATGAGAGTTTTGATGGACTTTTGAAAGTGAAAATATGTTTACGAAGTGATATTGAACGATATTTTGGGAAAAACGTTTAGTAAACGTTAAAGATTGAGATTTTTGGAATTTTGTCGAAAAGTGTCGAATTTCGTAAAAAGTTTATACTTAGAAATTTTCTCAAAAACATGAATTTGATTTTAAATAATAAAATATTATTTAATTATTTTATTTATTTTATAAATTCACTAAAAGACGAAAAATAGAATTTTTCTCGAAACTTCTCAAATATGTTTATTATGAGAAAACGTTTCATTTTCAATCATATTATGATTATTTTGGTGTGACTAAGGTTACCGAATGGACTTGTCGAGATATATTTATAATTATTCAACTTTAATATGATTATTTTGAGGTGACTAAGGTTACCGAATGGACTTATCGAGATATATTTATAATTATTAATTATAAATATTTACTTATAATAGGTATCTATTTTCTCTAAATAGTATAAGTATGTATTATTGAGTAATGAGATTGATATGATTATTGGGATATGTCGTAAACAATCACACCACTAAATTGTTGTTGATCCCAAACTATGATTGATTCTTTAGCTTGTAAAGAGTATGTTACCTTAATGGTAGAAACTTTGTGTGTATATTAAAGAGTATGCATAATCTACTCTTTAATACTTAGAAGAACTATGAATGTAACAGTAAATATGATTGAACAAAGATGTAACAAAAAGCTTCAATATTATTAAGATTAATAATACGAGTACTCTATCTAGTACTAGGGTTTACAACCTTGAAGCTATGCATGCAACTCTATAAATTCACATCTAACATCATAACCTAGGATCTTCTTTTATACACCAAGGAGTCCTTTACAAGATAACTACCAAATTTCTAATAATTCTTCTAATTTTATATGTATATATTTCTTATATAAATAGAATATATACAGAACTTTTATAAGTCAATACTGAACTCTTCAACGTCTTCTATTCTCTTGAGCAGTCTTATGTCTTCATGCAGCATCTTAACGTCCTTCAGCAGTGTTAAGTTAGTACTGGCAGTACTAACTTTCTTCTAGCAGTACTAATTAATTAGTACTGGCAGTTATAAGCTTGAGCAGTACTAAGTCTTTGGCTTGGCAGTACTAAGTGTATTAGTTTAATTCCCAACAATCCTCACCTAAACTTGTGATTTACCATCAAATCTATAAGTTTCTTTGAATTAAACCATCTGTGCTGAGAGGATGCTTCCAAATACTTTATTGTCTTGGTCTGTTTTCTTGTATGAAGATTTTCCTTAGAAGCTCATTTTCCATCTCTAAATGTTGTTCTACTAACAACCTGTTAACCAACATCAAAGTCAGAACTCCTTTTGACAATGGATATTCTTTCTCTACCAACATGAAAATATCTGTTCCACTCTCTGTAGACATATGATGAACCCCACATGTATCATATAATCTCCATTTCAAAGGATCATGCATATATCTCTGAAGTTTCCATAGTGTATCATCAGTATTAGGTTCAAACAACCTCTTTAATTCAACCCATAATGTTCTTTCTTTGTCATCAGTAGGTTCTGTTGAATTGAATCTTTCTTTAACCAAATTCCATAACATCACCAAATCATCCCTGTCAAAGATTTTCAACATATCCTCAAAAAATTTATATGCTTCTGTATGATTACCAACCCTGATGATCTTCCAATATTTTCTGGAATCTTCAGTGTAAACCTCCCAGTTAATGATTGGATATTTGACCTGTAAGGCTTCAACATAAACTTCTTTCACTGGAACTACCATCATCATCTGTTGTAAATCCTCTTGTGACAAATCTTTTTTCTCTTCTTCTGGTTGTTCTTGAACTGATCCTGAAGCTTCATTAGTCTTTTGCCTCTTAGAACCTTCTTGATCAAGTTCTGCTTCTGCATCCCTTTTAGAACTTCCAACTTCTGCAGAATCAATAATTGTTGCTTGTGAACTTTCAGCTGCTAACTCTGATGCTCTTCCTCTATCTTCAGTCTCCATGGGTACAAAAGTGTTGACATTCTTCATTGTAGTTTCAAATAATTCCTTGAGCTCATCAAAAGAATATCTTTTCAATTCTTGTAGTGTATGATGATTCCATGTGTTCGCGTATGCGTAATTTAATCATATAATTCCTCTGTTGAGCTTGTGTCATGGGCTTGTTCCTCTTTGCTTCAGCTTTCTGTGCAACAAAATATTTCTTTCTCTGATTAATAAGATCTACAAGCATCTTTGCTTGATCAACTTTACTATACTTGTTCCTTTCCTCTGCTTGTAGTCTCTTAGATAGCTCTTCATTAGCTTCAAATTTTGCTCTAATGTTTTCCCATTCTTCCTCAATAAAAGATTGAGCTGCTTCATGAACTCTAGCCATCCTTTGTCTTTCTTCTTCATCCAGTTCCTCTTGCAGTCTCATTGCTGCTTCATGACCAAGCCTCTCTTATTCTTGCTGTAGTTTAGTTCTCTTAGTTTGTTCATCCTCAGATTCCTCCATTTTACCTTTGCCTTTATCTTTGACTACAACCGCTGAAGGAATACTGATGTTAACCTCTTGAACCATACCAGCAGTACTAACTGGTATTGATGCACCAGCAGTACTAACTGATTCTTCAGTAGTACTAATTCCACCACTACCAGTATTAACCGCCTTTCTTCTAGTATAAATGTGAACATTTTCTTTAGCTGCATCTGCAAGTACCTTAGCTGCACTAAAGACTCCCAACTGATCATCAGGTTGATCTTCTTGACTATGTGTAGGAGTAACCAAAGTAACTCCTTCATCTTGATCAATTTCTTCTATCATCCTCCCCTGTTTGGAAGAATCCTCTAAATTCTCTTCATCACCTGAAACCACAATCTTTGCTCTTCTTCTAGCATGGTTGGACTTGACAATTTTCTCCAATTTCTTCACCTTTTTAATAAGTTTGGTATAAGTAGCACCATATACCTTCTTTGTTTGCTTCAAGTCTGCCTCCAAGCTCTCCACTTTCTTGGACAATGTTGTACATAAAACTGCTAATTCTTGTAGTGTCATACTGCCCTCATCACTTCCAAGTGTGTGAACTCTTGGGATATGTGAATCGTAGGACTGTTTAGGTACCCTCTTAGACCTAGTCTGAGCAATGAAACCCCCATGGCTTCTTGGCACCTGGGACTACCACATGCACCAATTCCTTGAGGAAGAGGCACATTAGGCATTACCGTGGATTGGGTCCTATTTATGTTACCACTAGCCTGCTCTGCATCTAAGCTAGCAATAGTAGTGGTAGCCCTTTCTACTCTGTCATCCCACTCTTCATAGACAACATCATCTACTACATTAGGTATAGGCTCACTAGTCTGAGGTAACTCAATGACCTGGTTTAAGGCTTGCCTAGGTGTTTGAGTCTTTTGGTGTGATGAGGATACAACATTAGGGATTGGTTCTTCATTAGTAGGTTGAGCAGTAGAAGGTGATGGTTGAGGTTCAGAGGGATGTCCTGAACCTTTACCCTCTTCTGCTTGAATTGCTAGCATACTTGGAAACAAAGGTGTGTGTTCCCCAGAAAAACCTCTTTTCATATTGCTAAAAAGTTTTGGAGTAGA